>JBAKBP010024580.1:0-34906 GCA_037953745.1 Lithodes maja
GTTACAGAGAGAGAAGTATTGAATTGTTTAGATAAACTCAAAGTAAATAAAACGCCAGGACCTGATACAATCTCGCCTAGAGTTCTAAAGGAAGCTAAGAATGAGCTCTCCAAACCACTGACATTACTATTCAATAAATCCTTGCAGTCTGGAACTATGCCTGATCAGTGGAAGCTAGCCAACGTAACACCGATATTCAAAAAAGGCAGCAAATCCCTACCCAGTAACTATCGTCCAATTAGCTTAACCTCAGTTGTATGTAAAATGCTAGAAACGGTCATACGAGACAGACTCGTAAATCACTTAGAGGAAAATAACATACTTAAAGATACTCAACACGGCTTTCGTAAAAAACGTTCCTGTTTAACAAACCTCTTAGACTTCTTCCACGATATCCTCAACCTCTACGATGAGAGTAAAGCTGTAGATATTATATACCTTGATTTTCAAAAGGCCTTTGACAAAGTTCCCCACAAACGTTTACTGCTAAAACTAAAAGCGCATGGAATACAAGACGGTGTGTTGAAATGGATAGAAAATTGGCTCAACAACAGAAAGCAAAGAGTAGTCATAAACGGTAAGGCATCTAAATGGACCAATGTAAGTAGCGGGGTACCCCAGGGATCGGTACTAGGACCAATTCTCTTTCTAATTTACATCAACGACATAGATGAGGGTCTCACCTGCACAATCTCAAAATTTGCTGACGATACAAAAATTGCAAATAGCGTACTCTCAAAAGAACAAGTTGACGATATGCAACACAATCTAGATAAATTGTCATGTTGGGCCCAAATTTGGCAAATGAGTTTCAATGCGGATAAATGTAAAGTACTACATGTCGGATACCTAAATGAGAAAGCAAACTATTCGATGAATGGCACTCAGCTTAAGAATGTAAACAGAGAAACTGATCTGGGAGTAACAATATCGAGTAACCTAAAACCGAGTCAACAATGTTCAGAAGTTGTTAAGAAGGCAAACAAAATAATTGGCTTTATAGGCAGGTCATTTGAGCATAAATCCAAAGAAGTTATCCTAACCCTTTACAATTCCTTAGTCCGCCCTCTTCTGGAATACTGCGTTCAATCCTGGTGCCCTTATTACCAAAAAGATATAAACAAGCTAGAACGAGTTCAACGTAGAGTTACCAAAATGATACCTAGCCTAAAGAACAAACCATACGAAGAGCGTCTTAGAGAATTAAATCTATTTCCTTTAACCCAGCGCAGATTAAGAGGCGACTTAATTCAAGTGTTCAAAATCATCAAAGGCATCGACAATATGAACTGTAGTAAGTACTTCACTATCGACCAATCTAATTACACACGGGGAAACGGTTGCAAAATTATTGGTAAATCTTTTAACTCGCACGAATCTAAGAATTTCTTCTTCAATCGAGTTGTCAACTTGTGGAATGGGCTTCCCCGAAACGTTATAGACTGCAGCACCGTTGATTCATTTAAATTCCGCCTAGACAAATATCTCGCATCAAACCCGCGACTGACTGCGTTTGTAAATGAATAACTTTATCCTCCCCTCAGTTACTAACCCATATGTCCCCTACTAACTTCCTAGTCCTGCCACGTTAGTGGCAGGGCAGTAGTTCCCTTTCCAATGTTCCCTTACCCACTCTAAACCACTGTTTGGACACTTGATCCTCAGTGTTTTGGAGGACAAGCAGCCTAGAAGGGTCACTAGATCTGTTGTTGCTTGATTTCCTTTGTACTCCTTTGTACACTCCCTCAACTTTCCTATCACCCACCTTACCATTCATATCCCCAATCAGAAATATTCTTTCGTTCTTGTCAAACTTCTCCAGGCACGCCTCCACATTCATCCAGAACTCCTCTTTCTTTCTTTCAAGTATATCCTCTGTCGGGGCATACACGCATACAATCACCCACGTTTGTATTCCTACTTTCATTCTCACCCACACAATCCTTGAACCCACAGACCCATACTCTCTTACACATTCCTTCCATTTGCTACTTACAAACAAACATGCACCTTCTCTCGCTGTTCCTTCACTCACTCCAGCACACACACCCATTCCACACTCCCACTCTCTCACATCTGAACCTTTCCATTTGGTCTCTGTCATTCCACATACATCCAGCCTGGCATTCACTAACACTTCCAGAACCTCTCTCTCTTTTGTGCCATCATTCATGCCACTAACATTCCACGTAGCCATTCTCAGAATGTCCGAAGGCATGTCCTTAGTCGGTCGTGGTTCGTCAACGTTGGTTCCGTCCGCATCCGAGGCTGTTCGTTCGTTTTTCGTTGCTTAGATATTTTTTCCGGGTGGGGGTCGCAAGCCCACCGACCCAACCTCTTTAGTCACCTCTTACGACACGCAGAAGGCACGTTATTATTATTATTATGTTCCATTTGTATAACTTAGGTATTTATATACCAGTATGTGTGTGTGTCTGTGTGTTTAATATATCAACGATATAGTGGGAAATAATTGAAATATTTACTGCATTCGATTATTATAAGTAAGTATACAGTATGTTGACAGAATGAAAGTATTGTTACACCACCTCATTTCCAGTCTATTAGATAATATATGATCAACTTCTGCATCATTCACCGAAAATTAATTAGACAGGTAAGATAATTACTGTTTAATTATTGTATATACAAAATTCCACACTGCGATGGTAATATCAAATTAGAATGCTAATTAATGAATTAAAGTGCATGAGGTAATATGTTTGTAATTCCACCAGTGTTAATTAATATCGATAAAAGGATATCCATTAGATTGCTTGCCAATATTTATGAAATATGTAATAACATGCTGTTGTCTCCTTGAATGAAATTACATTTACGTAATTGAAATACATAACGATATATATATATATATATATATATATATATATATATATATATATATATATATATATAATAATAATTATATATGCATAGTTATTTAAAGGTACATCAGCTGATGACCTAGGGAATCTCAGCTTCCATAGTAGAAGGGTAAGGAGGAAAAGGACGCTTAGAAACATCTTATTTATTTATTTTTTAAATTTTCGGCTAACGTCTCGCAGCCATCATCAGGAAAACCCAAGATCCCTATTAAAAGAAAACATATATATAAGACATTGTGTATTGTCTGCACACCAGGTAAAGCAGGCCAAGGAGTAATCATAGACTTATAATATTAATCCTTCTATCCCGGCATGGAAAAAAACTATGACACTGAAATTGACAAATCAGATAAATTGATTAATGCGTTTAATATTTGTGTGATATGACCCAGCCAGGGCTCGAACCCAGGCCAGTAGTGCAGCCCTCCCAACACTTTAATCACTAGGTCACCTAGGAACTTAAAAGTAGTGGCTTATTTTGGATTCAATCCACCATCACCCGGAGTGGTCAGACTATTCCCGTAATACTATACTTCCTTACATAGCATCAGAAAGTGAACCAAACCTTATGTGGATGGCTGACTGTACACCTACAACAAAAAGTTCGTCAACAACCTGTATCCTGTATATTATAAGTTGGTCAACATTTGGTATTCCTTGGTTACAATGGTCGATATAATTTTCAATACTTTGGATTCCTAGAGGTTCTTACTGCAATGAAATGTTCTTTTGCTGGTGAACACATCATCATAATGTTTCCTTATATTCTGCCACTACCGGTAATTGTCTCCGTTGTTCCCTTTGTATTCCTCTTGTCCCCAATATGTCGTCCCCTCCCCCGAAGATGGCCAAAATATAATAACTGTATCGATCCTTTGGTAGCGCTATTAATATTGGAGGGTTTTTGATGATGTTACTTTTTTGCAATTATTCACTATATACTGTATAATTATGGCTTGGCTTTTGTGTGTGTTTTTTTCGTGGTTGGTTGCTTGCTCTTGCTCGCTTTATTATTTTTCTCTTCTATCTCTCTCTCTCTCTCTTTTGTTCCAAGCACTGCTATAAAGGAAACTCTGGTCTCATGATTCTTTCTGTTCTTTATGAAGTGTCTCTAGCTAGTGGTAAGGTCCCACTGTACGGGTACCGGAAATTGATGAGAGAGAGGGAGTAAGAGAGGTAGGAGGGTAGGTAGGTAGTTAGGTAGATAGGAAGGTAGGTAGGAAGGTAGGTAGGTAGGTAGGTAGGTAGGTAGGTGGGTAGGTAGGTAGGTAGGTAGGAAGGTAGGTAGGTAGGTAGGCAGGCAGGCAGGTAGGAAGGTAGGTAGGTAGGTAGGTAGGTAGGTAGGTAGGCAGGCAGGTAGGTAGGTGGGTGGGTGGGTGGGTGGGTAGGTAGGTAGGCAGGTAGGCAGGCAGGAAGGTAGGTAGGCAGGTAGGCAGGTAGGTAGGTAGGCAGGTAGGTAGGTAGGCAGGCAGGCAGGTAGGTAGGTAGGTAGGTAGGAAGGCAGGTAGGTAGGTAGGCAGGCAGGCAGGTAGGTAGGTAGGTAGGTAGGTAGGTAGGCAGGCAGGTAGGTAGGTAGGTAGGCAGGTAGGTAGGTAGGTAGGCAGGTAGGTAGGCAGGTAGGTAGGTAGGCAGGTAGGCAGGTAGGTAGGTAGGCAGGCAGGCAGGTAGGTAGGTAGGTAGGTAGGTAGGTAGGCAGGTAGGCAGGCTTAGGAGTTTATCCGCTTAAGTTTAACATGCCGTTTTTACTAATATACTTAAATGGAACTGCATGGAATTTGGTTACTGCAATCACCTCATTTGTTACTGCAATCACCTCATTTGTTACTGCAATCACCTCATTTGTTCTTGCACCTCTCTTGAATATTGTTTTTAGTAGTCGTTTGAATAATGTGTGGACCTTTACTGTTACTTATTATACGGGGTCGCATATATAATGTTTCAACGTATATAACATGTATATATATTATATAATCATTATGTTACGCAATATAATCAACCTGTAATCTACATGGAGGAGCCATTGTAAAAGATCTCAGAGTTTCAGTCGGCCAAAGTAGTTAAGGCGGTTATATACGAGTGTGTATATTATCGGCAGCTGTATTGTGGCTACATTTACTTAATATATTGCAGGGGTAACGCAACTTGACTGATGATTGAATAATTAAGGTAACTGAATTACTGTTAACAGTTCATACAAGAAGCTCTCCCTCTCTGTCTCCTACTAACTTCCTAATCCTGCCACGGACATTAGTTCAAGGGCAGTAGTTCCCTTCCCAATTTTCCCTTACCCACTCTAAACCACTGTTCAGACACTTAATCCTCAGTGTTTTGGAGGACAAGCAGCCTAGAGGGGTCACTAGACCTATTGTTGCTTGATTTCCTTTGTACTTCTTTGTACTCCCTCCTTTATCAGTGACTTGTGTATGTATATTGTAAAGTGTAGAACCTTGACTTGGACTGAATCATTACTTTTGTAGGCTATAGTATTCCACACGGTAATGGTGGTTGTTGTTGTGGCTGGTGTGTGTGTGTGTGTGTGTGTTACTCAGTTACTTGTTCGTCAAGGGGAATCCACGCAATGCGAGCTAAGCTCATTATTATCGCGCCTCCTTAACTGGGAATGTATTGCGTGAAATGCATGTTAAGTGTTTTATGTACTGTTGGAATGGCTGTGGATGTGTGTGTAGTCTGTATTTAGCCAATTGGCGACATCGGAAACGAAGGCTTAGGGTGGATCTGTATGGTACCATTCTCACTATAGACGGTACCGTCTCGCCCGAAGGCTTAGGTAGCCATCAGCTTAGGTGAACCATATGATACCCATCTCGCCTTGTACCATTTTTGCCAACCCCAGATGGGACGTCACAACGTCGTCCACTTATTCCAGGTACCTATTTACAGCTAGGTGAACTGAGGCTAACACATGAAAGGAGACAAGCCCAATTTGTCTCCGCCCGGCCGGTGATTGAACCCCCGACCCCTCGTGTGTGATACGAGAGCTCTACCTACTAGGCTACGGGCTGTGTGTGTGTGTGTGTGTGTGTGTGTGTGTGTGTGTGTGTGTGTGTGTGTGTTATTCACTCACTTCACTTCACTTGCTTGTTTCGTCAAGGGGAATCCACGCAATGCGAGCTAAGCTCATTATTATCGCGCCTCCTTAACTGGGAATGTATTGCGTGAAATGCATGTTAAGTGTTTATGTATCGTTGGAATGGCTGTGGATGTGTGTGTAGTCTGTATTTTAGCCAATTGGCGACATCTGGAAACGAAGGCTTAGGGTTAATCTGTATGGTACCATTCTCACTACGGTACCAGTCTCACCCGAAGGCTTAGGTTGACCAGTAGCTTAGGTGAACCATATGATACCCATCTCGCCTTGTACCATTTTTGCCAACCCCAGATGGGACGTCACAACGTCGTCCACTTATTCCAGGTACCTATTTACAGCTAGGTGAACTGAGGCTAACACATGAAAGGAGACAAGCCCAATTTGTCTCCGCCCGGCCGGGGGATTGAACCCCCGATCCCTCGTGTGTGAGACGAGAGCGCTACCTATAGTCCATGAGCCAAGACCCGAATTTTGGGATATCGGTACCACCCGGGGTGACTAATTCTCTTAGGTGTTTTTAGCTTGCTACATGTCTCTAGTTTATGTTTTGATATGATAGCCCTTGCACATTGGTAGCTTAATGGTCGTTATCACTTCTTGAATAGACATACCCTACCGAAAATTCCGAAATTTTTTAAAATGTCAAATTTGGGGACAGGAATGCCTAAATGTCAACAAAATGCATATAGTAATTGTCACATTTAATACAAGTCCTGTAAATACACACTAAGCATGCCATGGGCTTGTACATACTATTATGGCAAATTACTACTCCTAAATATCATCTACATCAGACTCAGAATCTGACTGTTGTGCCACCGGCTCTTCTTCAATAGCCTTGTTCTGACATGTCTGTAACCTGCATATGTCTGTGCATTTTAGACCATTGCTGAGGCAAGTACACTTAGGGAGTTTGCATGACCGCACACACTTGCAAGACAGTAGCTGCATAACAGCATCTGGTGCTGGTGAGCCTCGCATCCAGTTGACGGCAAGCTTACCGTCCTCATCTGTCATCCAACCGCAGTCTGTTGGGTTCGCAACAAATGGCTGGCTCTGAAGACTTCTCCTCCAGATCGCAGCCTGGTAGTTTGCACGCAGTGCATGCATGAAAAGGCAGTCCTCACAAGGAGGGAGTTGACTTGACTCTACCTCTCCACGTCTTCCACAGAACAGCTCATACCGAAGCTTGTTTACCTTAGTTGTGTGGGTAGATGGTAGGTACATGTGGCAGGTGATTTCCTGTAGCTTCTCAAAGAGTTCAGGAGACACTTCCCATGAGCGTCCAAGTTCGTGAAAAGCATCCTGGTATGTCTTGTCCATCTTCACCTGCTTGAGTGTCGTCATCTTCCCTCGGCCAGCGAATGCACTGACGGTATCACAGCCTGTAAAGGCATGCATACCAATCAATGAATCACACACGCTGCCTCCCAGTGTGCGGCTCAGTGTGGTGATATCCAGGAATCTTGTCCGGTTCTTCGTCCCGCACTTCTGGAACAGATGGGATGGGATCTTGTGGCACATGCCAAGACACAACACCATGACGTCTGTATCTTCTGCAGTGATGATGACAGACTTGTTCCCAGATTCTGCTGCATGAAGTGCATGGAGAAGAAGGTGTGTGTCTGCTTCTTCTTGAGTTGACTTAAGCTCAGGAGCCTCTTCCCACTGCTCTTTGGTGATCTTGAAGCAGCGCTGCTCACATGTGACATACAGCTCCTTGTCCTTGAGCTTCTCCCTGTGCTGTGGTGCCTTCCATTCTTCTACCAAGAACTTGATAAGACTTGCCTTGTTGGAGGAACTACCGAGTAACTTTCTCCACTGCTGGATGTTGTGCCCAGGTTGAATGTTCTTGAAATGAATTCCTGTGCCTGCACTTCTTTTGGCTCGTTCTGCATCCTTGATGGATGTCTCCTTGTAGATATCAAACACAACATCAATGCGCCTGCTCTTAGCACCTTCATGAACAGCGTGACTCAGTGCTGTACCTGCAAGCTGTGAAAAAGTTTTGTCGTTTCCCTTCAGTTTGTGGACCAGGCTCATCCCATCAATTATGGTAGCAGAGGGCTCGGGTATCACTTCTGCAGGAGAAACATTCCTCTCTAACTCCTTTGCTAGGGCAGCCTTGTTGGTCTTGCGGAGAGACCCATCACCGCTGGCAAGTGCCCAAGGCAAAGGCCCAAGGGGATGAGCCAAGACATCACTCATTTTGAGCTTTCTGTTCTCGGCAACAAGGATCATCTGGCCAAATAGGTTCCTGTCAGCCTTTAAGATAGCCTCCTTGGCATGGTCTTGTGAGCGTGGCTTCATTCTGATGTTAGTGAACGTTCTCAGTTTCGTCTTCGTCATCGTGTCATGAAACTGTATAGTTGGCGTATCGATCTCCAGGCGCTCTTCCTTGAAGGCTTGATATGCATCCTCTCCTATTCTGTAGGCCCCTAGAAGGTCTTTGACAACTTCTGGTGGTGCCATAGTCGCAGTTGACAAACTGACAAGATCTTCTTGCTCTGCGTTGAAGGGGTTCAACCAGCTGGTCTCCATCAGTTGAACTAAAGATTGGACATCGGCCTCATCTCTTCTAATCCTGGCCATCTGTAGGTCTGGGTGGCTGAAGTCAGTATACTTTTGGCCTACTACCATAGTCCTGAGCTGCCTTAAGTACCTGCTGCGATACTCCGATGTCAGGTAGTACCTGGCGACAGCTCCGCCTTTCAGGCTGAAGCCTTTTGTGCCCCCTGGTGTCTGGGTGTCTTTGTTGATCGTCTCTTCGATTGTCTGGTCCACAGGGATCCGTCCAAAGGGATTCTTGCTACCGATCTGGACCGAAAAGCCACCTTGCATGAAGTGTTCATGGACCTCTGGGTGTTCAATGGGCAGTCGAGACATCAAGGCATAGTAGTAGGTTAGGAACCGGGCATAGTTCACTTTGTCATAGGCAAAACACCACGGGATCATCTGTCGGATTGCTCCTAGGTAGAGCATCCAGTTGCCTTCTCTGGAGGCTCGAATTAAGTCCAGCATGATCTCAACCATGTCCAGGTATGACATCCAGAATGCTGAGAGGTTGTGTTCATCTCTGAGGGTCTCAAGATAAACTTGGAAAAGCTTCATGATATGTGTGCATGATTCACTCTCCATCAGCTCTTGAAAGAGTCCCTGAGACACATTGCTGTGAAAGCTGTTGATGTCCTTCAGTGTTTCATCTAGATGGTGTATGTCCCTTGAATGGTTTTCTTCTAGCCATGAAAGGAAGCCTTTCCATGCAAGCCTCATCAGTGCTTCATACACGAGCTTGTGTAGTCTCACTGCTCTGTTGTACCTCTTGCCGTTCATCACTCCTGACACTGATCCTTCTGCGATGATACCTGATTCCACACACAGATCTCTAAGACCTGCATCTTGAAACCTCTTTCCTATGGTGGAGATGAGATTACAGATTGTGTGGAAGACGCCCATCCTGATGATAATGTTCTTGAACTTCTCTTGTTTCCAGATAACTTCGGCAGCTTTGGCATAGAGTGCTTGATCAAACACGCACACAATCTTGTTAAGCTGTAAGGACTGCATGATAGCATGCGTTTGTTCCAAGATTTCATTAACGGTGGACATTTCTGTTGCGGGAGCATTGATAGTGGGCAAGTAGCTTACAGTGTCCTGAACCACTGCAATGTCTCTGCGCATTTTGATGTTGAACCCAGTCCAACTGCTGATGGACTGGTCCTCATGGTCTGACATTCGAGTAAGAAGCCAGATATGGTTCTTTGTCTTTGAATCCTGGACTTCCTTGGTAGTGTCGACATACGCAGTCTCAATCCTAGGTGGCCCTGCCCGCCGCCCAACATTGTATATTGGCAGCATTGATGATGTCTGAGTGATGCTTCTTATCTTGGACTTGGTAATCTCTGGCAGGACTTTCTCTGGCACAGAGCCTGCAACCTTGGACTGGACAGCAATGCCATTGACTCTATGAGAAGTACCTGCTCCACTTAGGGTCTCTTCAAGTCGGTCAATGTTATCCCAGGCCAGGGTTGTGAACACACCAGGGTAGATGTTTGCTGGCAGTGGAATGTCATCCTTTGAGCATTCCAGCTTCTGGATACAAAGGGCTGTATCGATCTCCTCAAACATTGAGTAAGACACACAGTGACCAAGACGATTCAGAGTTCGGATCAGTTCTGTGTTTCCTGTCAAAGACTTTACAGCATTGGTCAGCAGTACGTGCTTGGGTGGTTTTGTCTTGCCACTGGTAACAGCAAAGACCAAGTCACTGCCAAAGGAAGTGGCAAGACGTTGAGCTCTTTCAGAGGGAGTTTCACACTCACACTCTCCTGTCAGCAGGGTGTGCAGGAATTGAGTGACTGCTGCAGGAATGACATTCTGATCTGTATCGGGAGGCCATGGCTGACTCACATCTTGTTTATTGATCTCATTCCTCAGCTGCATTCCTGCTTTGGTTAAGACATCGTCAGAGTTAGCTGCTCTTGTTTCTTGCAGGTCTTTTGCCATTTTGTGTGCTTGCCGGGCAAGGTCGTCCATTGGGAGGCTGCGTGGATAGATTAGAAGCTTTCCTTTCTCATCTGGGACAAAGCGTAGTGATTCTCCAAACTCGGTTTCAATCTTTCGGCGAACATGTTTCTTTGTCGCTGGTTTCAGTTGGATAATACCACGGGACATCATGGATCTCTCAAGCCTAGATGTGAGGTTTGTCATAGGCAGTACCTCTGGGTTGGGGAATAATTTGGTCCTTATATACAAGCAGAGTTCCTCGAGGGCTTCTGTCTCAACCTCTTCGTAGCGTGCTTCCTCGCTTTCTTCCTGATTTTCACCTGCACCCGACCTGGCGGCCGCTGGGAAATCATCTTTTGTGAAGAGTTTGTAGCACGACTTGTGGTAGTGACCCTCTGCAGCAACAAGGTCTCTGCTAACTAAACCAAGGATTCTCTGGTTGAGTTTCCTTATTGCTGCTCTGCGAATCTTCTCATCTGCTCGTAGCTCAACACACTGTATGAGTGGCTCCCTTGTCTTTGTTGTTTTTATGTACTTGCTTGACTTCTCGCAGAAGATACATCCTTTGGCATACACCCTGCTAGTACTAGGGGCATCCCTTGATGCCCTCCTCCTGGGGTCGACGCTTGCTGATTCTATCTTGACACCCTTGGCAAGGATAGAATCCAGTGACTTCTTCATTGTAAAGAGACTACGACATTTACGGTGATAATGTATGTGTGGTATTCCTCCTTCTTCAAGGCCCTTGGCTGCTTCCAGGACTGGATCATGCTGCCTGATTTCTGCAGCCCTGAGCAATGTGTTCCAGGAGTCCAAATCCTGTGGTGACACCAGAGCATCGCTGTCATCATCAGAGCAGTGGATGATACAGTCGATCCGTGCTCTCTTCCTCGCAGATGGTTCCATCCTGCCGTCAAACAGTCGACACACACCTGCAAAAAATATCCCCATTAAACCATGAACAAACAAACACATTACATGGAAACCACTCTACATATGTTTGCTCCTTCCAATAATAAATTATCCCCAAAATATATCAAAAAATCCCCAAATATGAAATAAACCCCTAAATATGGAGAAACTTGAAATACACATCGGAATAATTCTTGTAGAGAATCAAATAAGCTACAAGAGCTGTTAGAATATATTTTTCAATGTTCCCCATATTTAAGGATTTATTCTAGATTTAGAGGAAAATACCCAAAATATAGAGTATATTCCGAAATATGAGGAAATTTGAAAAATACCTAGGAACAACTCTGGTAGAGAATATAATTCTACATAGGTGTTCAAAGTTTCGCGATGATTGTGTGATGGATTTTAAAGAAAATGAGGAAAACGCCGAGCGTCACGCTAAAAATCTTTATTTTTGGGTAGCGCCCCTATTGCATCAAAAAAATTAGACTAAGCTACCAGTGCGAGAAGGCTATCATATCTTAATGTACTTACAGTCACTCTATAAACATTTTAGTACCATTCGTGTTTAGTCACCCCAGGTGGTACCGATATCTGGCCTGGCTCATGGACTACTACTAGGCTATGGGCTGTGTGTGTGTGTGTGTGTGTGTGTGTGTGTGTGTGTGAGAGAGATAGAGCGAGACAGATAATGTCATTATGTATAAATATCTTTTTACAAATTAATATAATAAAAATCACTGCATACTATTATATGATATGTGTAATGTTAGCTCTATTGTTGGTACCGGTAATGTTAGCTCTATTGTTGGTACCGGTAATGTTAGCTCTATTGTTGGTACCGGTAATGTTAGCTCTATTGTTGGTAATGCCTCCAAGTATTTCGGGCTTCTTTACCAAGTTTGTGAATATATGGGTGACAACAAGTAGTCGTTCACAGTTGGACTATTGCCCGCTACCGTACAGTACTATGGAGTGGATGTGGAAAGGTTGTTAGTACACAGATGGATGACATTGGTTGGAACAATTGAAATTACACACAACTCTATAATTACAAATATTTTCGCTTCCATAATCATATAAATAAATAAATATTTAATGTTCAGTTAAAGTTTCTTTAATTGATCCATCTCCCCTTGGTAATTGAACTGCACTTAACGACCATTACTTAACAATTACCCCTCTATAATACAACTGCACTTAACGACCATTACTTAACAATTACCCCTCTATAATACAACTCCTACTTAGAGTTTAATTGATCCATCTCCCCTTGGTAATTGAACTGCACTTAACGACCATTACTTAACAATTACCCCTCTATAATACAACTGCACTTAACGACCATTACTTAACAATTACCCCTCTATAATACAACTCCTACTTAGAGTTTAATTGATCCATCTCCCCTTGGTAATTGAACTGCACTTAACGACCATTACTTAACAATTACCCCTCTATAATACAACTGCACTTAACGACCATTACTTAACAATTACCCCTCTATAATACAACTCCTACTTAGAGTTTAATTGATCCATCTCCCCTTGGTAATTGAACTGCACTTAACGACCATTACTTAACAATTACCCCTCTATAATACAACTGCACTTAACGACCATTACTTAACAATTACCCCTCTATAATACAACTCCTACTTAGAGTTTAATTGATCCATCTCCCCTTGGTAATTGAACTGCACTTAACGACCATTACTTAACAATTACCCCTCTATAATACAACTGCACTTAACGACCATTACTTAACAATTACCCCTCTATAATACAACTCCTACTTAGAGTTTAATTGATCCATCTCCCCTTGGTAATTGAACTGCACTTAACGACCATTACTTAACAATTACCCCTCTATAATACAACTGCACTTAACGACCATTACTTAACAATTACCCCTCTATAATACAACTCCTACTTAGAGTTTAATTGAACTGCACTTAACGACCATTACTTAACAATTACCCCTCTATAATACAACTGCACTTAACGACCATTACTTAACAATTACCCCTCTATAATACAACTCCTACTTAGAGTTTAATTGATCCATCTCCCCTTGGTAATTGAACTGCACTTAACGACCATTACTTAACAATTACCCCTCTATAATACAACTGCACTTAACGACCATTACTTAACAATTACCCCTCTATAATACAACTCCTACTTAGAGTTTAATTGATCCATCTCCCCTTGGTAATTGAACTGCACTTAACGACCATTACTTAACAATTACCCCTCTATAATACAACTGCACTTAACGACCATTACTTAACAATTACCCCTCTATAATACAACTCCTACTTAGAGTTTAATTGATCCATCTCCCCTTGGTAATTGAACTGCACTTAACGACCATTACTTAACAATTACCCCTCTATAATACAACTCCTACTTAGAGTTTAATTGATCCATCTCCCCTTGGTAATTGAACTGCACTTAACGACCATTACTTAACAATTACCCCTCTATAATACAACTGCACTTAACGACCATTACTTAACAATTACCCCTCTATAATACAACTCCTACTTAGAGTTTAATTGAACTGCACTTAACGACCATTACTTAACAATTACCCCTCTATAATACAACTGCACTTAACGACCATTACTTAACAATTACCCCTCTATAATACAACTGCACTTAACGACCATTACTTAACAATTACCCCTCTATAATACAACTCCTACTTAGAGTTTAATTGATACCCAGAACCTCCTTATTCTGTAACTCAGTTCTCGGAATAATTTTCCACCAACGTTTAACAAACATCGGTGAAAATCCGATTGTTGTTGTTGTTGTTGCTGTTCCCCAGGCTGCCTGGCCGAACAGCCCCAAGGCCCCGAGCAAGACCAAGGCCATAACCGAGCGCCCCCTCAGAACCCTCCCTGCCTACCACAATAAAGCCTGGGTGACCAAAGCCACTCCATGGCGGGGAGCTGAGGAGGGTGCGGAAACGCCCGGGAAAGCAAAGCCCCACCCAGGGCCCTATGCCCCTCAGCAATTATGAAGAGAAAGTTGAGGGCCAAAGGAAAAATGTGACGCTTTGGCTTCCAAAATCTTGGTAGATTGGGAGGTCAATCCACGGTAGAGTCGCCGTCACTTGAGATTTAGAAAATATATAAGTACAAGGAACAGTCATATTAAGCTATGGGTATGGCAGAGATCGCTCAGTTCTCACTCTGATAGACCAGCCCATCACCACATGACTAGAACCCAATCCTCTCAGCATCAGCTAGGAAAGGCCCTAGAAAGTCGCCTTTGGCGGGGGGGATAGCTCCCCTATTTCAACCTCTTTCGGGGTTGGGCACCCGACAAAAAATCCGATTGTTACGAATATCGCTTGAATGGAGATTTGTTTAAATTATATTAGTGTTTGGTTATATATATTTTTTTTGTTTATACATATAATTATTTGAAATAAGCTAATGTATGTGTTCTTTCTCTACAGGTAAGATGCCAGTACTACCTGGATTATCATCACTGTGGGTAAGTGTGCCTGTGTGTATGTATGTATATACAGTATATGTAATAATTTCCTTTTTGTGTGTGTGCAAGTACCAATGAACACACACACACACACACACACACACAAACACAGAAGCACACACACAAACACAGAAGCACACACACACACACACACACACAAATACGTTTACAAGGGCACCTTGTTCAATTCATGAAAGTCAGATAAATTAGTGGCCAGAGACGAGTAACCTGTTGCTGATGGGTTTATGAGTGTTCCACCATGTTCTTGACACAGAGCACAAGTGTCCCAGTTGGTCGGTTGAACTGCGCGATACCGTTGTTGAACAGCACATGCGCGAGGAGAGGAGCGAGCTTAATGCTGGGGTCACACATTCACGTATATCGCTCCCGTATGCTCCCGTCAGGCGTGATGCCAATTTTGTGTTCTGACGGGCGTAGTCCGGCCGTGTACGCCCGTATAGACTACGACTATTGCACTTCCCGACATACGTACCGTGACGGGGCCAGTGTTACGTCAGACGTAATGTAGTCGTATGGAACTACGTACGTCCTTGCGACTTGCGTAAGCATGTCCCCGTTAGTCCGCCTGGGCTGCCCGATTTGCGGGAACACAGGCCACACCCATGGCCACGCCCCCACAATACCTGTGTAGCTGAGGCCGTAAGTCTTGGGAGTTTTTAGGACTTACGTGGACCGTTTCCGAACAATCGTAGGCACACCCCGTCTGTCCAAACACAGACAAAGACAGTCTTTGTCAACCACGTAGGTCTGGGTTGGAATCTGGGAACTACAAAAGGGCAGGAATGGCCACACCATTCCCATTCCCAGCCCTCATCGGCACCATGAACAACATCGCGGAATTCATCCTGGAGGAGTTCAATTTTGTGAACTCCCTTTATAGAGGAAAGACCATTCATCCTTGTAACCTTTAACCCGCTGAGTGCCAGCCAATTTTGACGGTGTGCTTCTGCCAGTGCCAGATTTTTTGTTTTTTGTTTTTTTTTGGCTAAATCTATCAAGTTGGGAGAGAAAGGAAGGATAATTGTAAAAAAAACACTCCCCTCGCCAGAAATCAGGTCCCCGATGGTCCCGAAAGTAGCTGAAAAGACACTATAGACTACAGAGACTTTTATGGTATCGGAATGTATGGGTGGGAGGGTGGTTTTGGGGTTGGTTGGGGGAAGGTAGAAGGAAAATTGACTTGTGTTACACATATGAAGCCGATTGGTGAGGTAGTTTCGCCACCACGGATTTTCCTTTTTGTCCTTATCTTCGTACGGATACGCTAGAAGTGGGTGGTGGGAGGCGGTTGGGGGTGTGGTGGGGGGAAGGCAGAAGGGTAAGGGACTTGTCACACAAATATGGAACCGATTGGTGCAGTCGTTTCGCCGCCACAGATTTTCCTTTTTTTCCTTATCTTCGTACGGATACACTGGAAGTGGGTGGTTGGAGGTCGTTGGGGGTGTGGTGGGGGGAAGGCAGAAGGGTAAGGGACTTGTCACACAAATATGGAACCGATTGGTGCAGTCGTTTCGCCGCCACAGATTTTCCTTTTGTTTCCTTCTGACGGGACCGACAGTCAGTGAGTGGGTGGGAGGAGGGATTTGGGATTTTTGTGGTGGGTAGCCTAAAGGGTAAGGTACATGTGGTAAAAATATGAAAGCCATAGGTGCAGTCGTTTCGCTGTTACGATTTGTTTTCGGCAGGGTGCAGAGGGTGGCAGGGTTGGCTTGTTGGTTGCTGCTCCGGTGTGGTGAGAGGTGTGACTGGAGTGTCCCCCGCTGGCCCGCCAACCCAACCCTCAGTGCGGTGGTTCTGCCAGATGCGGCCGGACTAACGTAAACTTTCCCTTTTGATGGGAATATTTTATGGTTGACGGGAGAAGCTTACGTTTGACCGGGCTAGCTGCTACGTCTTACGGGGCTGCTCCCGTAAGACGTAGCAGCTAGCCCGGTCAGACGTATGATTTCCCGACTTTTGACATACGTGAGCGCGAGCCACGTATCTGATTCGAAATCCAAAACATACCGGGCGGCCTTGGCCGCACCAACCACCTCCCCGACCAGCGTGGCTACTCCCGCCGCCATGCGTACCAACCCCCACGACTAGACACAATTTCATTTACGTTTTGCGTACTAAGCCCTTACGTTTTACGTATTCGGTTGCCAACTACCAATAAACCTTCGTAGGGAGCATATACGTAAATGTGTGACCCCAGCATAAGTTTTTGGACATGTTGGTGGTGGTGGTGGTGGTAGCAGCGGCGGCGGTGTTGGTGGTCAGTGATTCACTATAGACAGCACAGAAATATTTAGTAACAGGAAAGTTTGAGCCATAAAGTTGAGAATTAATGACCATCACTTCATGGATGCTTCTTCTTTCTGAAAAACAGAAATAATACCTTGTTAGATGTATTTCTACTGAATATATAAAGTCATGCATAATGAATTCTTGATATCAGTTTAGCAAAGGAGAAGGTGCAAATCATACATCGGTTCGATTAGAATTAAGACCATTTATTTAAAAAAAACTATGAAGGAGAATGTTATAAGTCTTGATATGTCTTTTATAGGATTCCCTGACCTCAAAAACATAGGTATAGACATCAAGATCATTGAAATCGGGGCACTTAAGGCAATTTTATGGACGAAAACGTGTTTTGTGGCGGCCATTTTGAATTTCTCAATTTTTGGCGGGAACGGCTGGAGTGACGTCGTGGTTCCCGCAATTTTTGAAATCAGCATACCCAAAAACCTCCTAGACCAAATTTTCATGCTTCTTTCCGGAAGTGCACGCCCCTTTCACATATCCGCCCCACTTGTACGTCTGCATGTGGATCATGCAAGTGACATTTTGTGACAATCCACTATATCAAGCCTCTGAGGAACTAGAGGACAGTGATGAGGACTGAAATTGTAACCTAAACTGTCATTATGTAATGTTCGCAAATAACTGTTTCAGTAGCACCAGGTGTTCAGTGATTTTGGTTCAGATGGAAAATGTATTGATTTTTACGCCCTTCATTTTTTGCCGCCATCTTGGATTTCAGGTTAAATACTGATCAGATCTGAAGTTTATTGACACCAGTGGATTGCTGATCCATTAAAACCATGGACCAGAACCAACAATTATGTTTCTATCACAATTATTGAAGAAGTTATAGCTGTTTTAGTTATTTCAAAGCCTGGTGGCGCCCATCTTGAAAATTACTCAGTTTTAACCCATTTCCGGATGTCAGATTTTGGTAGACTTTTTTTCTGTTGATCAGTATATCCAGTAGGAATGAAAACCACTGAGAAACCTTTTGTTGCAATTTGTTGTGGGTCAGGTGGTATATCGACTCGACTATTATACCAACACGCATTCTTACCAATTATTCTATCCTTTCATTAACACAGTCCGTCACGCAGTTCTTTGATCCATAACCAAACCAACTCATACCCACATTCTTATCAACTTATAAAATAGATCCTGCTTTAGACAAATGGTAGGAACATTTAAAGGAGATCCATAATACATACCTAGACCCACGGCCTTACAATCATATAATGACAATTAGATTAAATCCCACTCATTTGTACACCTGGTCTTACTTATACAGTAATTAGTTTCACATCCACATAATATATCACATTCACTTACTGTATTCTCATTATAACAATCACTAATTGCTTAGATGTATATAACAAATACATTGTCACTGTTATGTGTTCTTCTCCTGTCACTTCTTTGTCCTTTATCGAATCTCTTGCTGATCCTCCCTACCCCTTGTGGGAGTAAGGGCTGGCTACTGACTGACATTTTCATATTTACTCGTGCTTAGATTTGCTATAGTTATACAGCCTTACAATCAGTCGTAGTTTATCTACATCCACACATTAGTACAATCACTCCTTCATATATCTTGGTACACATACCCAGAACGTTACAATGATAGTACTTGTAACAACATTGTCACATTGTAATAGGTTTGTCACACGATAACTGGCTGCCTCACACCCAGACCTCACGCTATACACCAATCACTCAACTGGATGACCACTACAACAATGTTCGGTGCTCCACACTAATAAAAAACCCGACATCTATTGACATCATTGATGAGAAAGGTTGAGGCACATGGAATAGGAGGATCGTTGTTGGGATTGATTAGGTCATGGCTAATTGGTAGGAAACAGAAAGTCAGCATAAATGGTACCAAGTCAGAGTGGGGAGCAGTCAAAAGTGGTGTCCCCCAGGGATCGGTATTAGGTCCCCTGTTGTTTCTTATATACATAAATGACCTAGATTTAGGTATAACTAGTAGGATAAGTAAATTCGCAGACGATACTAAAATGGGGAGATCAATTGATTCAGATAGCGATATAGAGTGCCTCCAAAGGGATCTAGATACCTTACATGAATGGTCAGTAAATTGGCAGATGAAGTTTAACATTGACAAATGCAAGGTATTAAAGATAGGGAAGATGCAAACAAATGTTAAATATAAACTAGGTAATTTAGAATTAGAAAATTCAGACTGCGAGAAAGATCTAGGTGTGTTTGTTAGCAATGATTTGAAGCCTAGAAAACAGTGTATAAGCGTTCGTAATAAGGCAAACAGGATTCTTGGGTTCATCTCTAGGAGTGTGAGTAACAGAACTGCTGATGTTATCTTAAAACTTTACTTGTCATTAGTGAGACCCCATATGGATTATGCTGTCCAATTTTGGTGTCCTTATTACAGAATGGACATAGATTCATTGGAGAGAGTACAGCGTAGAATGACAAAAATTATCCATAATATTAGAAATCTTCCGTATGAAGAAAGGTTGAAGAAATTAGGTTTACATTCGTTAGAGAGACGCAGAGTTAGAGGGGATATGATAGAGGTGTTCAAGTGGGTTAGTGGGATTAACAAAGGGGACATGACAAATGTACTAAAGCTCAGTGATAGCGAAATAACTCATACCAATGGTTTCAAATTAGATAAATTTCGTTTCAGAAAAGATATAGGCAAATATTGGTTTGGTAACAGAGTTGTAGATGGGTGGAATGGACTACCAAGTGCTATAGTGGGATCTAAGACGGTAGGGAGCTTTAAGATAAAATTGGATAAGCATATGGACGAGAAGGGTTGGGTATGAAGGGGGATCAGCCGGGTTGGGCCAATCACCGCTCTGCAGACCCCCATAATCCTGCGTTAATCTCTAACCGTTTTGGTAAGATGATCCTCAGGGTATTAGAGTGTTGAGCCTATAATTGGGCTTTGTAATTGAATTGGGGTTGTATGGGACAGGGATCTGCCTTGCTTAGGCCAATCGGCTTTCTGCAGACTCCCATTTTCTTATGTTCTTATGTTCTTATGTAGTTAACTGTAAACATCCCTTCTAATGTACGGTACTCTGAATATGAGTCCTGCAACTCGGTTTGACATTACATTTCCCAAATTGGTATTGTGGTTAAGGTGTTGGAGTGCTGCATTACTGGCCTGGTTTCGAGCCCTGACTGGTGGTTAAGGTGTTGGAGTGCTGCATTACTGGCCTGGTTTCGAGCCCTGACTGGTGGTAAGGTGTTGGAGTGCTGCAATACTGGCCTGGGTTCGAGCCCTGGCTGGTGGTTAAGGTGTTGGAGTGCTGCATTACTGGCCTGGTTTCGAGCCCTGACTGGTGGTTAAGGTGTTGGAGTGCTGCATTACTGGCCTGGTTTCGAGCCCTGACTGGTGGTTAAGGTGTTGGAGTGCTGCAATACTGGCCTGGGTTCGAGCCCTGGCTGGTGGTTAAGGTGTTGGAGTGCTGCATTACTGGCCTGGTTTCGAGCCCTGACTGGTGGTTAAGGTGTTGGAGTGCTGCATTACTGGCCTGGTTTCGAGCCCTGACTGGTGGTTAAGGTTTTGGAGTGCTGCAATACTGGCCTGGGTTCGAGCCCTGGCTGGTGGTTAAGGTGTTGGAGTGCTGCATTACTGGCCTGGTTTCGAGCCCAGACTGGTGGTTAAGGTGTTGGAGTGCTGCAATACTCGCCTGGGTTCGAGCCCTGGCTGGTGGTTAAGGTGTTGGAGTGCTGCATTACTGGCCTGGTTTCGAGCCCTGACTGGTGGTTAAGGTGTTGGAGTGCTGCATTAATGGCCTGGTTTCGAGCCCTGACTGGTGGTTAAGGTGTTGGAGTGCTGCATTACTGGCCTGAGTTCGAGCCCTGACTGGGTTAACATTGATCACATCATAGCTAAGTTGATAGAAGCGTGGTATACCATCCTGATAAACCGTGGTTCAATATCCAATAATTATGTAATCAAATATTTTACGTTGTGTTTTTGTCCTTCTCCTTTCCTTATATTCTGCAGGAGGTGTTATCCCTTCTGCAGGAGGTGTTATCACTTCTGCAGGAGGTGTTATCCCTTCTGCAGGAGGTGTTATCACTTCTGCAGGAGGTGTTATCACTTCTGCAGGAGGTGTTATCACTTCTGCAGGAGGTGTTATCACTTCTGCAGGAGGTGTTATCACTTCTGCAGGAGGTGTTATCCCTTTTCCGATACCTAGTGTAGCCCGAGTCTACACAGATACCTAGTGTAGCCCGAGTCTACACAGATACCTAGTGTAGCCCGAGTCTACACAGATACCTAGTGTAGCCCGAGTCTACACAGATACCTAGTGTAGCCCGAGTCTACACAGATACCTAGTGTAGCCCGAGTCTACACAGATACCTAGTGTAGCCCGAGTCTACACAGATACCTTGTGTAGCCCGAGTCTACACAGATACCTAGTGTAGCCCGAGTCTACACAGATACCTAGTGTAGCCCGAGTCTACACAGATACCTAGTGTAGCCCGAGTCTACACAGATACCTTGTGTAGCCCGAGTCTACACAGATACCTAGTGTAGCCCGAGTCTACACAGATACCTAGTGTAGCCCGAGTCTACACAGATACCTAGTGTAGCCCGAGTCTACACAGATACCTAGTGTAGCCCGAGTCTACACAGATACCTAGTGTAGCCCGAGTCTACACAGATACCTAGTGTAGCCCGAGTCTACACAGATACCTAGTGTAGCCCGAGTCTACACAGATACCTAGTGTAGCCCGAGTCTACACAGATACCTAGTGTAGCCCGAGTCTACACAGATACCTAGTGTAGCCCGAGTCTACACAGATACCTAGTGTAGCCCGAGTCTACACAGATACCTAGTGTAGCCCGAGTCTACACAGATACCTAGTGTAGCCCGAGTCTACACAGATACCTAGTGTAGCCCGAGTCTACACAGATACCTAGTGTAGCCCGAGTCTACACAGATACCTAGTGTAGCCCGAGTCTACACAGATACCTAGTGTAGCCCGAGTCTACACAGATACCTAGTGTAGCCCGAGTCTACACAGATACCTAGTGTAGCCCGAGTCTACACAGATACCTAGTGTAGCCCGAGTCTACACAGATACCTAGTGTAGCCCGAGTCTACACAGATACCTAGTGTGGCCCGAGTCTACACAGATACCTAGTGTAGCCCGAGTCTACACAGATACCTAGTGTAGCCCGAGTCTACACAGATACCTAGTGTAGCCCGAGTCTACACAGATACCTAGTGTAGCCCGAGTCTACACAGATACCTAGTGTAGCCCGAGTCTACACAGATACCTAGTGTAGCCCGAGTCTACACAGATACCTAGTGTAGCCCGAGTCTACACAGATACCTAGTGTAGCCCGAGTCTACACAGATACCTTGTGTAGCCCGAGTCTACACAGATACCTAGTGTAGCCCGAGTCTACACAGATACCTAGTGTAGCCCGAGTCTACACAGATACCTAGTGTAGCCCGAGTCTACACAGATACCTAGTGTAGCCCGAGTCTACACAGATACCTAGTGTAGCCCGAGTCTACACAGATACCTAGTGTAGCCCGAGTCTACACAGATACCTAGTGTAGCCCGAGTCTACACAGATACCTAGTGTAGCCCGAGTCTACACAGATACCTAGTGTAGCCCGAGTCTACACAGATACCTAGTGTAGCCCGAGTCTACACAGATACCTAGTGTAGCCCGAGTCTACACAGATACCTAGTGTAGCCCGAGTCTACACAGATACCTAGTGTAGCCCGAGTCTACACAGATACCTAGTGTAGCCCGAGTCTACACAGATACCTAGTGTAGCCCGAGTCTACACAGATACCTAGTGTAGCCCGAGTCTACACAGATACCTAGTGTAGCCCGAGTCTACACAGATACCTAGTGTAGCCCGAGTCTACACAGATACCTAGTGTAGCCCGAGTCTACACAGATACCTAGTGTAGCCCGAGTCTACACAGATACCTAGTGTAGCCCGAGTCTACACAGATACCTAGTGTAGCCCGAGTCTACACAGATACCTAGTGTAGCCCGAGTCTACACAGATACCTTGTGTAGCCCGAGTCTACACAGATACCTAGTGTAGCCCGAGTCTACACAGATACCTAGTGTAGCCCGAGTCTACACAGATACCTAGTGTAGCCCGAGTCTACACAGATACCTAGTGTAGCCCGAGTCTACACAGATACCTAGTGTAGCCCGAGTCTACACAGATACCTAGTGTAGCCCGAGTCTACACAGATACCTAGTGTAGCCCGAGTCTACACAGATACCTTGTGTAGCCCGAGTCTACACAGATACCTAGTGTAGCCCGAGTCTACACAGATACCTAGTGTAGCCCGAGTCTACACAGATACCTAGTGTAGCCCGAGTCTACACAGATACCTAGTGTAGCCCGAGTCTACACAGATACCTAGTGTAGCCCGAGTCTACACAGATACCTAGTGTAGCCCGAGTCTACACAGATACCTAGTGTAGCCCGAGTCTACACAGATACCTAGTGTAGCCCGAGTCTACACAGATACCTTGTGTAGCCCGAGTCTACACAGATACCTAGTGTAGCCCGAGTCTACACAGATACCTAGTGTAGCCCGAGTCTACACAGATACCTAGTGTAGCCCGAGTCTACACAGATACCTAGTGTAGCCCGAGTCTACACAGATACCTAGTGTAGCCCGAGTCTACACAGATACCTTGTGTAGCCCGAGTCTACACAGATACCTAGTGTAGCCCGAGTCTACACAGATACCTAGTGTAGCCCGAGTCTACACAGATACCTAGTGTAGCCCGAGTCTACACAGATACCTAGTGTAGCCCGAGTCTACACAGATACCTAGTGTAGCCCGAGTCTACACAGATACCTTGTGTAGCCCGAGTCTACACAGATACCTAGTGTAGCCCGAGTCTACACAGATACCTAGTGTAGCCCGAGTCTACACAGATACCTAGTGTAGCCCGAGTCTACACAGATACCTAGTGTAGCCCGAGTCTACACAGATACCTAGTGTAGCCCGAGTCTACACAGATACCTAGTGTAGCCCGAGTCTACACAGATACCTAGTGTAGCCCGAGTCTACACAGATACCTAGTGTAGCCCGAGTCTACACAGATACCTAGTGTAGCCCGAGTCTACACAGATACCTAGTGTAGCCCGAGTCTACACAGATACCTAGTGTAGCCCGAGTCTACACAGATACCTAGTGTAGCCCGAGTCTACACAGATACCTAGTGTAGCCCGAGTCTACACAGATACCTAGTGTAGCCCGAGTCTACACAGATACCTAGTGTAGCCCGAGTCTACACAGATACCTAGTGTAGCCCGAGTCTACACAGATACCTAGTGTAGCCCGAGTCTACACAGATACCTAGTGTAGCCCGAGTCTACACAGATACCTAGTGTAGCCCGAGTCTACACAGATACCTAGTGTAGCCCGAGTCTACACAGATACCTAGTGTAGCCCGAGTCTACACAGATACCTAGTGTAGCCCGAGTCTACACAGATACCTAGTGTAGCCCGAGTCTACACAGTTTTCTACTTGTATCATTTTACTTTTATATATATTTTCAGTGTCCTTCGTATTATGTTGTTATTGTTGTTGTTAATTTTAGCATCTGTCTGTAACATCATAATTATTCATTACCCGTTATTATGTTATTCATGTCTTATCCTTTTTGTAACCCTCTACCATTATTTCTTCTGCCAATACCTTTTCCTGTTTTACGTTAGGTTTACGTAATGGATGCTGCTGTTCCTGCGATATTATTTTATTATCATCGTTTTTAACGCCAATATGTTATATAATACCGGTTACTGATTTTGTCGTTACCCAACATTTTGTCGTTACCCAACATTTTGTCGTTACCCAACATTTTGTCGTTACCCAACATTTTGTCGTTACCCAACATTTTGTCGTTACCCAACATTTTGTCGTTACCCAACATTTTGTCGTTACCCAACATTTTGTCGTTACCCAACATTTTGTCGTTACCCAACATTTTGTCGTAACCCAACATTTTGTCGTTACCCAACATTTTGTCGTTACCCAACATTTTGTCGTTACCCAACATTTTGTCGTTACCCAACATTTTGTCGTTACCCAACATTTTGTCGTTACCCAACATTTTGTCGTTACCCAACATTTTGTCGTTACCCAACATTTTGTCGTTACCCAACATTTTGTCGTTACCCAACATTTTGTCGTTACCCAACATTTTGTCGTTACCCAACATTTTGTCGTTACCCAACATTTTGTCGTTACCCAACATTTTGTCGTAACCCAACATTTTGTCGTAACCCAACATTTTGTCGTTACCCAACATTTTGTCGTTACCCAACATTTTGTCGTTACCCAACATTTTGTCGTTACCCAACATTCTTTTATGTTTTCTTATTTAATTCATTGTTCGTAATAATTTGTGTTTAAATTATATCTACGTTATAGGAATGGCCTTCTGTGCTTTTTTATTTAAATTATTTTAAATTATGGTTTATACATACAGTAGGAGTCTTATTATTCAGGGTCAATGACATTTACGCTGTTCCACATAGAAGTATTCACACACTTACATCGAGGTAATATTTCTACCATTTGGGAAGGGAACAGTTTGGAACTTTACATCCCATTTGTTCTAGCCTTTTTCTTAGAGGATATGGTTTACGATATCTGACCTACCTATAATGAATGGACTATAGGTACACGTTCCGAGTCCTGTATAACTACTGTGTTTGTAAAAACAATACAAGTAACATGGTATTCTAGATGTAATGGGATTTATTTATTAGAGATTTATTTGTAATCGATGAATTATTGGTTATTCAAATAGCTCTATTTTTAAATTAATGTCTGCTCATGTGATTGCAGTGTACAATATGTGGTTAATAATATATACATAGTCACTTTTTTCAGTTGGTTATTTTGAAGATTGGCCTTATCCATTATATACAGACGAAAGCTTGCAGCTCCGTGTTTAATTTTTCTAGCGAGCACAAGAAATATATATATATATATATATATATATATATATATATATATTGATCTTGCTAATGTAATATATATTTTGATCTTGAACGCTTTATCAGTTTTCCCTCATTTTCTCCCCCTACTGGTAATTTCTCCGTTGCGCCTTTGTAATCCTCTTACCCTCATTTGTTCTCCACCAAGATGGCCAAAATCTAATAACTTTACCGATTTTTTTGTGGTAGTATTAATTATGGAGTTTTTTTGTGTGTTCCTTTTGTGTTATATTTTTCCTTGTACTATTCGCTATATCACTCCTTGGTTTGAGTTACCTCCATACAAACCATGTTCCACACCAAAGACTTCTTGATGTTTACACGGGCAATGCCGGGCATCCCTGCTTGGCCTCTGATTCTGACGGACCTCCTTTATGACTCTCCATGGGTCAAACTACCACCATACCATGTGGGTTCCCCATCCTAGACTTCTTGGTGTGGTCATGGACAACACTGGACATACATAGAAGCGTAACGAGCTTTCTTCTCTCACCCTTGCTCGCTCGGCTTAACATGGAATGAAAACGACCAGTATTTACTCTGATCATTGGAAAAAAACACAATAAAAAAGTCAATCTTGTCTGGACAATGCTAGGCAGTCCTGCTAGACCTGAGGCTGATGGGTCTTGGTCTATGTTACTCTCCGGGTTGAGTTACCTCCATATCAGCTTAGTCCCCCACCCTGAACTCCTAGCCTGGGTGCTCATTAACCCCTACTGTACCATAGGGTACTACCATTAATCACTTCTCTCATGTCAGCCACTTAAAACCCCATAAAGATGACCGACGTGTCATCCGACGAAAGAGACAATTAACCACAGACCCTGACTTTGCACCCTTCACCAACTACCAGACAAAGCACATCATCAACAATTTCAAGCGCTCACCCGCCTGTGGCCTAGACAACATAAGCAACATACACCTCAGACACCTGGGACCATAAGGCATATAAACACTCACTAACATATCAAACTACAGTTATTCACACAACACAATACCAGACATCTGGAAGCATTTTATCATCATCACATTCCCCAAACCCAACAAAGACCCCACACTACCCTCCTCACACCGCCCTATCACACTCCTCTGCACACACACACACACACACACACACACACACACACACACACACACACACAGTACACACAGCCCGTAGCCTAGTAGGTAGCGCTCTCGTCTCACACACGAGGGGTCGGGGGTTCAATCCCCCGGCCGGGCGGAGACAAATTGGGCTTGTCTCCTTTCGTGTGTTAGCCTCAGTTCACCTAGCTGTAAATAGGTACCTGGAATAAGTGGACGACGTTGTGACGTCCCATCTGGGGTTGGCAAAAATGGTACAAGGCGAGATGGGTATCATATGGTTCACCTAAGCTGATGGCTACCTAAGCCTTCGGGCGAGACGGTACCGTCTATAGTGAGAATGGTACCATACAGATCCACCCTAAGCCTTCGTTTCCGATGTCGCCAATTGGCTAAAAATACAGACTACACACACATCCACAGCCATTCCAACGATACATATAACACCTACACATATAGGAGGCGGGAAATAACGAGCATGCTCACTCCCGCAATACAACTAGCGTAAGTACAACTAGCGTAAGTACACACACACATGTGTACACTAGACCGCACACAAAAGGCAGCTGCTGACATATCTTGGAATATGTAACACATCACTACAGTGATTTGTTTCACACAGAACATAAATCCTATATAGATTGTGTTATTGATGGTGATATGAGGAAGTACAGGTGGTGATGATGGTACAAAGGAGTACAAAGGAAATCAAGCAACAACAGATCTAGTGACCCTTCAGGGTTGCTTGTCCTCCAAAACACTGAGGATCAAGTGTCCAAACAGTGGTTTAGAGTGGGTAAGGGAACATTGGAAAGGGAATTACTGCCCTGGAACTAATGTCCGTGGCAGGATTAGGAAGTTAGTAGAGGACAGATGGGTTAGTAACTGAGGGGGGGATAAAATAAAGTTATTCATTTACAAACGCAGTCAGTCGCGGGTTTGATGAGAGATATTTGTCTATGCAGAGTTTAAATGAATCAACGGTGATGCAGTCTATAACGTTTCGGGGAAGCCCATTCCACAAGTTGACAACTCGATTGAAGAAGAAATTCTTAGATTCGTGCGAGTTAAAAGATTTACCAATAATTTTGCAACCGTTTCCCCGTGTGTAATTAGATTGGTCGATAGTGAAGTACTTACTACAGTTCATATTGTCGATGCCTTTGATGATTTTGAACACTTGAATTAAGTCACCTCTTAATCTGCGCTGGGTTAAAGGAAATATATTTAATTCTCTAAGACGCTCTTCGTATGGTTTGTTCTTTAGGCTAGGTATCATTTTGGTAACTCTACATTGAACTCGTTCTAGCTTGTTTATATCTTTTTGGTAATAAGGGCACCAGGATTGAACGCAGTATTCCAGAAGAGGGCGGACTAAGGAATTGTAAAGGGTTAGGATAACTTCTTTGGATTTATGCTCAAATGGCCTGCCTATAAAGCCAATTATTTTGTTTGCCTTCTTAACAACTTCTGAACATTGTTGACTCGGTTTTAGGTTACTCGATATTGTTACTCTCAGATCGGTTTCTCTGTTTACATTCTTAAGCCGAGTGCCATTCATCGAATAGTTTGCTTTCTCATTTAGGTATCCGATATGTAGTACTTTACATTTATCTGCATTGAAACTCATTTGCTAAATTTGGGCCCAACATGACAATTTATCTAGATTGTGTTGCATATCGTCAACTTGTTCTTTTGAGAGTACGCTATTTGCAATTTTTGTATCGTCAGCAAATTTTGAGATTGTGCAGGTGAGACCCTCATCTATGTCGTTGATGTAAATTAGAAAGAGAATTGGTCCTAGTACCGATCCCTGGGGTACCCCGCTACTTACATTGGTCCATTTAGATGCCTTACCGTTTATGACTACCCTTTGCTTTCTGTTGCTGAGCCAATTTTCTATCCATTTCAACACACCGTCTTGTATTCCATGCGCTTTTAGTTTTAGCAGTAAACGTTTGTGGGGAACTTTGTCAAAGGCCTTTTGAAAATCAAGGTATATAATATCTACAGCTTTACTCTCATCGTAGAGGTTGAGGATATCGTGGAAGAAGTCTAAGAGGTTTGTTAAACCGGAACGTTTTTTACGAAAGCCGTGTTGAGTATCTTTAAGTATGTTATTTTCCTCTAAGTGATTTACGAGTCTGTCTCGTATGACCGTTTCTAGCATTTTACATACAACTGAGGTTAAGCTAATTGGACGATAGTTACATGGTGAACATGATGGGGGTGGTGGTGATTATTGGAGAGAGAGAGAGAGAGAGATTTATGACGCTTGATCCTGTTATCAAGCACACACGTTCATACATACACAGTACACATTAATATTCTCCTGCCTTCATGTAGAGCCCCACACAGATGTACACACTGTACGTATACACACAACCCCACACAGTGACACATATTGTACACTCGATCAAAAAAGCAATTCTTACACTAACGCTCTAAACATTCTGGAAGTGGGTCGAAATCTTATGATAATACCTCACAGATGTATGTTTCACCCTATTCATTCCGTTCACACTAGATTATTTACAGCTCACCAGTGTAAAGATTGTTTTTTGGTCGAGTGTACATCATACCATATAACTGTACACACACCACTATAACTAATACTGTCTAACCTAATGATAAACATACGCTGGATCGTCTTTCATATGTGCAATTACCTACAGTATGTACACCTGTTATTTATACAAGACTTCCATAGTTGTCTTGTGTTATGTGAAAATATATACACATACATACACACGCGCATGATGTGGCGGGCATATATTACAGGCATAAATTATTCAAAGTTAATCAATATACCAACAGTGTAATAACATACCGAATAATAATATTACACACACAACCACTTACACCAAAAACATTAGACACACTCCTTGATAACTTTGCAGGAAAACCCGGTCTCGGCCAGGAGCTGGGCGCTGTTCGGCCAGGCAGCCTAGGGAACCACCACCACTACTACTACTACCAGGAACCACTCTCATAAAAGTACATCCATTTTCTTATTTCATAAATATAATTGGTACAATTATATAAGTAAATATGTAAAGGACTGGCATCTTATATTCACTAATTACCTCGGTAAAAATGGGTGAATAGTTTAGTATTGACAATTGATAGATAAGATTTCACCGATAAAAAACATTGTTTACTATGCTACTGGTTATTACTGCAAAGATGATCTGAATATTTTGAAGCAATATCATAGTGGTGGTGCCATGTAATTATTATTATTATTATTTTTTTTAGTAACTATATTTTGCTATAGTATATAACTAAATAAATTGCAAGAGGTATAAATCTGTCATTCTTATGTTTCAGTAATATTGTATATGAACAGATCTTTGTTGTCAATGGACCTTTAACCCATTCTTTACCACCACATCGTTTCTATTTTATTCTGGCTATTACTACGAGATCTTATTAAGTTTAGGAAGTTTCTCAAGCAATTATAAGGCTTCGAACTATCTCAATCAAGCCTTCTAACTATCACAGATCCTTTCTAAGCTGCATAGAATCTTGTAAATATAGCTAAAATAAAATATAACAGACGTCGCTGCTACACACACACACACACACACACACACACACATCCCGTAGCCTAGTAGGTAGAGCTCTCGTCTCACACACGAGGGGTCGGGGGTTCAATCCCCGGCCGGGCGGAGACAAATTGGGCTTGTCTCCTTTCATGTGTTAGCCTCAGTTCACCTAGCTGTAAATAGGTACCTGGAATAAGTGGACGACGTTGTGACGTCCCATCTGGGGTTGGCAAAAATGGTACAAGGCGAGATGGGTATCATATGGTTCACCTAAGCTGATGGCTACCTAAGCTTTCGGGCGAGACGGTACCGTCTATAGTGAGAATGGTACCATACAGATCCACCCTAAGCCTTCGTTTCCGATGTCGCCAATTGGCTAAAATACAGACTACACACACATCCACAGCCATTCCAACAGTACATAAAACACTTAACATGCATTTCACGCAATACATTCCCAGTTAAGGAGGCGCGATAATAATGAGCTTAGCTCGCATTGCGTGGATTCCCCTTGACGAACAAGTAACTGAGTAACACACACACACACACACACACACAGTAAATACCCCCATAACACAACAAGCAATACCTTAGCCTTGTTATGTTACCTCTGGAGATAATTATAGTTCCTGTGTTGTGTGGGGGGGGAGGGGGGTTATTGAGTGTGTTATTATGTCTGTATTTATATGTGTGTGTGTGTATGAGAGCGAGAGAGAGAGAGTGGGGGGGAGGGGGTTATTGAGTGTGTTATTATGTCTGTATTTATATGTGTGTGTGTGTATGAGAGCGAGAGAGAGAGTGTGAGAGTGGGGGGGAGGGGGGTTATTGAGTGTGTTATTATGTCTGTATTTATATGTGTGTGTGTATGAGAGCGAGAGAGAGAGAGTGTGAGAGTGGGGGGGAGGGGGGTTATTGAGTGTGTTATATGTCTGTATTTATATGTGTGTGTGTGTATGAGAGCGAGAGAGAGAGAGAGTGAGAGTGGGGGGGAGGGGGTTATTGAGTGTTATTATGTCTGTATTTATATGTGTGTGTGTGTATGAGAGCGAGAGAGAGAGAGTGTGAGAGTGGGGGGGAGGGGTTATTGAGTGTGTTATTATGTCTGTATTTATATGTGTGTGTGTGTATGAGAGCGAGAGAGAGAGAGTGTGAGAGTGGGGGGAGGGGGGTTATTGAGTGTGTTATTATGTCTGTATTTATATGTGTGTGTGTGTATGAGAGCGAGAGAGGAGAGATTGTGAGAGTGGGGGGGAGGGGGGTTATTGAGTGTGTTATTATGTCTGTATTTATATGTGTGTGTGTGTGTATGAGAGCGAGAGAGAGAGTGTGAGAGTGGGGGGGAGGGGGGTTATTGAGTGTGTTATTATAAGAACATAAGAACATAAGAAAATGGGAGTCTGCAGAAGGCCGATTGGCCTAAGCAAGGCAGATCCCTGTCCCACACAACCCCAATTACCAAAGCCCAATTATAGGCTCAACACTCTAATACCTTGAGGATCATCTTACCAAAACGGTTAGAGATTAACGCAGGATTACGGGGGTCTGCAGAGCGCTGATTGGCCCAACCCTGCTGATCCCCCTTCACACCCAACCCTTCTCGTCCATATGCTTATCCAATTTTATCTTAAAGCTCCCTATCGTTTTTAATCCCACTATAGCACTATTATGTCTGTATTTATATGTGTGTGTGTGTGTGTATGAGAGCGAGAGAGAGAGAGTGTGAGAGTGGGGGGAGGGGGGTTATTGAGTGTGTTATTATGTCTGTATTTATATGTGTGTGTGTGTATGAGAGCGAGAGAGAGAGTGTGAGAGTGAGGGGGAGGGGGGTTATTGAGTGTGTTATTATGTCTGTATTTATATGTGTGTGTGTGTATGAGAGCGAGAGAGAGAGAGAGTGTGAGAGTGGGGGGGAGGGGGGTTATTGAGTGTGTTATTATGTCTGTATTTATATGTGTGTGTGTGTATGAGAGCGAGAGAGAGAGAGTGGGGGGGAGGGGGGTTATTGAGTGTTATTATGTCTGTATTTATATGTGTGTGTGTGTATGAGAGCGAGAGAGAGAGAGAGTGAGTGGGGGGGAGGGGGTTATTGAGTGTTATTATGTCTGTATTTATATGTGTGTGTGTGTATGAGAGCGAGAGAGAGAGAGTGGGGGGGAGGGGGGTTATTGAGTGTGTTATTATGTCTGTATTTATATGTGTGTGTGTGTATGAGAGCGAGAGAGAGAGAGTGTGAGAGTGGGGGGGAGGGGGGTTATTGAGTGTTATTATGTCTGTATTTATATGTGTGTGTGTGTATGAGAGCGAGAGTGTGAGAGTGGGGGGGAGGGGGGTTATTGAGTGTGTTATTATGTCTGTATTTATATGTGTGTGTGTGTGTATGAGAGCGAGAGAGAGAGAGTGTGAGAGTGGGGGGAGGGGGGTTCTTGAGTGTGTTATTATGTCTGTATTTATATGTGTGTGTGTGTATGAGAGCGAGAGAGAGAGTGTGAGAGTGGGGGGGAAGGGGGTTATTGAGTGTGTTATTATGTCTGTATTTATATGTGTGTGTGTGTATGAGAGAGAGAGAGAGAGAGTGTGAGAGTGGGGGGGAGGGGGGTTATTGAGTGTGTTATTATGTCTGTATTTATATGTGTGTGTGTGTATGAGAGCGAGAGAGAGAGAGTGTGAGAGTGGGGGGGAGGGGGGTTATTGAGTGTGTTATTATGTCTGTATTTATATGTGTGTGTGTGTGTATGAGAGCGAGAGAGAGAGAGAGTGTGAGAGTTGGGGGGAGGGGGGTTATTGAGTGTGTTATTATGTCTGTATTTATATGTGTGTGTGTGTATGAGAGCGAGAGAGAGAGAGTGTGAGATTGGGGGGGAGGGGGGTTATTGAGTGTGTTATTATGTCTGTATTTATATGTGTGTGTGTGTATGAGAGCGAGAGAGAGAGAGTGTGAGAGTGGGGGGGAGGGGGGTTATTGAGTGTTATTATGTCTGTATTTATATGTGTGTGTGTGTATGAGAGCGAGAGAGAGAGAGAGAGTGTGAGAGTGGGGGGGAGGGGGTTATTGAGTGTGTTATTATGTCTGTATTTATATGTGTGTGTGTGTATGAGAGCGAGAGAGAGAGAGAGAGTGTGAGAGTGGGGGGGCCGGTGGGGCCGGTGGTGAGAGGAAGGGCTGACAGTATTTTGAAACTATATGTTGGACTTGAATCATTAAGTAAATTTAAGGTAGGTTGTGTACCGCAATCTTGTATAGTGTACTTCAGAACCTGCTCTGTCTTAGCTGCTGATAAAGTTGGCGGAAATATACTGGAGAGAATCCGTCTAAAAAGCGTCCCAAACTCAGTGTTTGTTTGGGTGGTGTAGTTTGATGTGTAGCCAACAGAGGGTGTTGTGGTGGTGCATGGATGGCTGGGGTCCATACAAGATCAAGGGAAGGGAAACCCGGAACAGAGGGGTGGCATGGCCGTGGACAGATAAAAACAAAGGTAGCGAGAAAAAGGGGAAGCTGAAGTTTGAATGTGAAGCAGAACTAGAACAATGGAGGGGTGGAAGAACAGGATAGTGGTGGATAGGACAATGAAGGGAAAGAGTCATAGTTCTGGGTATGAGACGGACAGCGGAGACATAGAGGGAAGAGAGGGAAGTGAATTAGGAAGTGAGGAAGGAGGGGAGAGGGAAGGTAGAGGAAGTAGAGGGAAAACAAGATACAAGTTTCCAATGGTAGGCCTTGACAAATTCAAAATTATCAACTACATGCGCCTCAACACCAGACCGCGCACATTGTATCTATATTATTAAATCAGTTCGTGTGTCTGTTAGTCTGTCTGTGTGGTCTTAATAGGCGGCAGCAGTTTTGGACCTGGGGAGCTGAAACTTTGCATGTGGGTGTCAATTGACCTGGGTCAGCTCATAGAGGGGGCGAGGCCACGATCGGAGGTCGTTTCGGGGGTCGAAATTGAACAAAAAATGAACACAAAATTGCCGTTTGGGGCAGAAGGAAGCCTCAGATCGAAAAGGTGTATGGAACGAAAGTAGTTC
>JBAKBP010024581.1:0-34904 GCA_037953745.1 Lithodes maja
GTATACTGTATAGTGTATACGAAGCTCGTGATTATTAGCTTGGAGAAAAACAAATTGAGTCGCGACTGAATTACTAATTGACTGGTTGTAAATAATAGCACTACAAAACTAGTGCAATCATATGACGAGACGGAGAGAGAGCGTAGTCCACACAAAACCACAATTGGGGTTTACAATGTGTGGTTTATACATCTTCCGGTGTCTATTGTCTTCACTTAGGAACTGTATTAATATTATCTCTACCACCAAACGATTTCATTCAGAACAAGTAAGATGATAATATTATTATAGTCACCGCTAAATATACCTACCAACTACATAATACTCTATGCCTTGTTCCAAATAGGTAGCCCAGAAATCGTGAACCCTAACCTTTATAAATCAATCAAGAATGGGGTAGAGCAAATGGGCTGTAAATTTCCACACCTATTCCCTGGCTGACCCTTCCCAAATGGTAGAAATGTTAGCTCGATTACTTACAAATATCACAACACCACAATCACTACCACGACTATCACACTAATGCAACCACCACAACCACTACTAACACCACTATCACTACAATCACCACCACAACCACTACTAACACCACTATCACTACAATCACCACCACAACCACTACTAACACCACTATCACTACAATCACCACCACAACCACTACTAACACCACTATCACAACAATCACCACCACAACCACTACTAACACCACTATCACTACAATCACCACCACAACCACTACTAACACCACTATCACTACAATCACCACCACAACCACTACTAACACCACTATCACTACAATCACCACCACAACCACTACTAATACCACTATCACTACAATCACCACCACAACCACTACTAACACCACTATCACTACAATCACCACCACAACCACTACTAACACCACTATCACTACAATCACCACCACAACCACTACTAACACCACTATCACTACAATCACCACCACAACCACTACTAACACCACTATCACTACAATCACCACCACAACCACTACTAACACCACTATCACTACAATCACCACCACAACCACTACTAACACCACTATCACTACAATCACCACCACAACCACTACTAACACCACTATCACTACAATCACCACCACAACCACTACTAATACCACTATCACTACAATCACCACCACAACCACTACTAACACCACTATCACTACAATCACTACCACTACCACAACCACTACTAACACCACTATCACTACAATCACCACCACAACCCTACTAATACCACTATCACTACAATCACCACCACAACCACTACTAACACTACCTAACACCCACTATCACTACCAATCACCACCCACTACCCCACTACTAACACCACTATCACTACAATCAGCTCACCACACAAAACACCACTATCAACACACTACCACACTATCACCATCAACGCACTCCTAACACCACTATCACTACAATCACCACCACAACCACTACTAACACCACTATCACCACCACAACCACTACTAATACCACTATCACTACCAATCACCACCACAACCACTACTAACACCACTATCACTACAATCACCACCACAACCACTACTAACACCACTATCACTACAATCACCACCACAACCACTACTAACACCACTATCACTACAATCACCACCACAACCACTACTAACACCACTATCACTACAATCACCACCACAACCACTACTAACACCACTATCACTACAATCACCACCACAACCACTACTAATACCACTATCACTACAATCACCACCACAACCACTACTAACACCACTATCACTACAATCACCACCACAACCACTACTAACACCACTATCACTACAATCACCACCACAACCACTACTAACACCACTATCACTACAATCACCACCACAACCACTACTAACACCACTATCACTACAATCACCACCACAACCACTACTAACACCACTATCACTACAATCACCACCACAACCACTACTAACACCACTATCACTACAATCACCACCACAACCACTACTAACACCACTATCACTACAATCACCACCACAACCACTACTAACACCACTATCACTACAATCACCACCACAACCACTACTAACACCACTATCACTACAATCACCACCACAACCACTACTAACACCACTATCACTACAATCACCACCACAACCACTACTAACACCACTATCACTACAATCACCACCACCAACCACTATGTATATACAGTATATTATGAAATAAAGACTGATTAATTGATTGATTGACTATCACTACTAACACCACAATTACACCACCACCATCACCGCAATCACTCCATCACCACCACGATCACTCCATCATCACCGCAATCACTCCTTCACCACCACGATCACTCCATCATCACCGCAATCACTCCCATCACCACCATGATCACTCCATCACCACCACGATCACTCCATCACCACCACGATCACTCCATCACCACCACGATCACTCCATCATCACCGCAATCACTCCATCATCACCGCAATCACTCCATCACCACCACGATCACTCCATCATTACCGCAATCACTCCATCACCACCACGATCACTCCATCACCACCACGATCACTCCATCACCACCACGATCACTCCATCATCACCGCAATCACTCCATCACCACCACGATCACTCCATCATCACCGCAATCACTCCATCACCACCACGATCACTCCATCACCACCACGATCACTCCATCATCACCGCAATCACTCCATCACCACCCCCCCACCACACCTACAGTAACTACACTCGTAAGCAAACAACCAACATAGCCTTCACTCTAGTACAAGTTGCTATGATAAACCACTTCCTATCATCACTAGGCTACTACCGGTACTACTACTACTACTACTATCAACACTATTACTATACTCTGCTTTATTCCAACTGACGGTAAATTGCCATGTCTTCAGCTTGATTACTCCGCTATTATGCAGGTTTTGTAGCGAAATGTGTTGTTAATTATGACCACTTGGCATTAATATGAAGCAGAGACATGGTAGTTTCATATTTTTCCGTTAGTTATTGATAAATCAGCTGCTAAGGGATTCAATTTACCGTCAGCTGAAATGACACCGAGTATAAATATCGGTACCATCCTATAAATACTACAACGAATATTAATACTGGTACGGTACTACTACTACTGCTACTACTGCTGCTACTACTACTACTACTACTACTACTACTACTGCTACTACTCTACTACTAATAATAATAATAATAATAATAACAATAATAACCCCGGTAGTAGCTAGTAACAATACTACTACAGTACTTACATGCAACCATCTTGACCCTGACTGCAGTTCAAGTACACCAGTCTTAAGAATTGCTCTTTAAATATAATGAACCCTAAAGAAGGTTGGAGTAGTTATATATATATATATATATATATATATATATATATATATATATATATATATATATATATATATATTTACTGGTATATATACATATATATAAACGAAAACATGTAGAACAATTAAGAGCAACATAAATACGATAACATAATAAATTATGCAAACAGACAAAATGAAAATAGGCTAATATATCATTATAACGTTAGCTCTCACCAATTACCATTAATGTCTTATTTAAACATACTCGTAAACCAAGGCTCTCTCTCTCTCTCTCTCTCTCTCTCTCTCTCTCTCTCTCTCTCTCTCTCTCTCTCCAGTCAGGACCGAGAAATAACTATGCTAATAGACTCCTCTGAGTATTGATATCCTTCCCCCGGAAAAGCCCTCCCACAACCCCACCCAATCAAACTCCACCCGCACAGTTAATAATAATAATAATAATAATAATCTTCTGGTTACTTATATAGCGCCCGTCTCTCCTCCTTCGAGGATTCGCAAGCGCTTGGCTTTCTTTAGTCTACCAGAGACCATTACCCATCCCCCTTGCTCATGGGGAGATGGTAACCACCGGCTGTATCCCAGAAAAACTTTTCAATCTGAGCGGGGATTGAACGCGAGACCTTCAAGGTGGGAATCAGGCACGCTATCAACTGAGCCAACCGGACGGCTAAGAGAAATAAATAACCCCGCCCAACCCTTCCAAGTCCATCACAACCATTTAAACGAAACCGTCAACCCCAATGGCCCACAAGTTGCGAAAACTTACCTACCTGAACCACAAAACAAACTAAACAACCCCACCCAACCCCATCCAAGCCAACCCAACCAACTGAATGAATTTGACAACCCGCCGCGGCTTCAAGTCACAACCCCAAACCCATCCTCACCAATAAGAAAAACAAATCCAGCGCATGCTGAGAGAAATGATATAAAAATAATATCCATAAATGCCTGCTCAATAAGAAACAAAATAGACGAACTCAAATGTCTGTTATTAAATGAGAAAGTTGACGTTATTTGTATAACGGAAACACATCTGAACCTTAAAAATAAAGATCTACTTCATGAATATCACATAGAGCCATATACATTTTTTCATAAAGACCGTAACAATGGAAAACAAAGAGGGGGGGTTGCAATGTACGTTGCAACCTACTTAAACCCAGTCGAGGTGACTCTCCCCGAAAGTAATGCAGAAATAGTGTGCGTCAAAATAAATACAAAAAACATGAACTTAAATATCACTACAGCGTACCGACCACCGAGACTAACTGTTGCCGATGATACAATTTTTTATGAAATACTAGAGAAAACCCTTAATTCCGACGAAACAGTTTTACTGGGTGACTATAACCTCCCCCTAATTGACTGGAATACCCTGACCGGAAAAAATGCTGAGTCACGCCTAATGACAAGCTTCATCCAGGACAATTTGTTGACTCAACACGTAAAACAGCCGACGCGAGACAGGAATATATTAGACCTCGTAATCACTACCCAAGAAAATGTATTATCAAACCTGGATGTAGGTGAACATCTGGCAACGTCCGATCATAAAATCTTAAGAATCAACGTTATAAGCAAATATTCCTCAGTAAAAACAACAGGAATGGTTTCGGACTTCAAAAACGCAAATTATGACGGACTTAAGGAATCGCTATCAAACATACACTCAAACCTCATAAATATAAACGAAGTAAATGAACTATGGGGACATTTTAAGTCTACAATTACAGAAGCGCATAAACAATTTGTACCCATGAAACCAAAACGTAATACGAAATCAAGTATGCCCCCTTGGTACAGTAGAGACATTGGCAAGGCAATAAGGAAAAGGAATCAACTCCACAAACTTGTAAAAAATAACACAAACACTGAAGTAATTAAAAACTTGTACAAAAATAGTAGAAGGGAAGTGAAAAAAATAATTAGGGCGAACAAACAAAATTACGAAATGACTATTGCCAGAGAAAGTGCCACAAACCCCAAAAAATTCTACAGTTACGTAAACAAAAATAAACAGATCAAAAGCGGAATCGGACCGCTAATAGAAGATGGCCAGACAATAACAGGTGACACAAACACGGCAAATCTGCTCAACAAATATTTTGGCTCAGTTTTCACAGAAGAAATTATCGATCATACCCTTGAAAATAACACCTCAACTCATGTGATAGGAGATTTCACCATCAGTGTTACCGAAGTACAAAGCAAATTGAGTAATTTAAATGTAAATAAGACCCCGGGACCCGACATGCTCCACCCGAAAATAATTAAGAATGTCAAGGACGAAATAGCAAAACCCCTGACACAACTATTTAACTTATCACTACTACAGGGGATTGTACCGAGTGATTGGAAAGATGCGAACATTACGCCGATATACAAGAAGGGTAGCAAGGCCAAAGCGAGTAATTACAGACCAATTAGCCTAACTTCAATTGTATGAAAAATCATGGAAAAAATCATTAGAGATAAGATAGTAGATTACCTCGAATCAAACAACCTAATCAAAAATAGTCAACACGGCTTTAGATCAAATAAGTCATGCCTAACAAATTTGATTGAATTTTATAACAAACTATTCACATATAACGACATGACGAAATCACTAGATATAATCTTCTTGGACTTTCAAAAAGCTTTCGACAAGGTGCCTCACCGAAAACTATTGGCTAAACTGGAGAGGATAAGTATCAAAGGTGAAATTCATTCTTGGATAAAAAATTGGCTTACAGACAGAAGACAGAGAGTGGTGATAAATGGAGTGGAATCGGAGTGGGAGCCTGTCACTAGTGGAGTTCCACAGGGTTCAGTCCTTGGACCGGTCCTGTTTCTCATTTACATTAACGATATCGATGTAGGGGTAAACAACACCATTTCCAAATTCGCCGACGATACAAAAATAGGAAATACAGTCCTGAACGAAGATGATAGAAATGCGTTGCAATCTGATTTAAACAAGATATCAGAGTGGTCGAAAAAATGGCAGATGCCCTTCAATGTCGATAAATGTCAGGTGCTGCAGAAATATGAAATACAAATACGAAATGAATGGCAAACAAATAAAAACCGCAACGGTAGTAAAAGACCTAGGGGTACTAATATCTGAAAACCTAAAAACTTCCGACCAATGTATAGCAGCTGCAAATAAGGCAAACATAGCATTGGGCTTTATTAAACGAAAATTTACATATAAACATGAAAACGTAATAGTGCCACTGTTCAAAAGCATGGTGAGGCCCCACCTTGAATATGGTGTGCAGTTCTGGTCACCTTATCTGATCAAGGACATTGTAAGACTCGAGTCAGTACAGCGTAGAGCGACGAAGATGATACCCTCATTAAGAAATAAACCATATGAAGAAAGACTTAAAACGATTGAACCTGTTCTCATTAAAAAAGAGGAGGTTGAGGGGTCAGCTTATTGAGTGCTTTAAGATACTAAAAGGTTTCGACAAAGTCGATGTAAATGCACTATTCACATTAAACAATACTAATCAAACTCGCGGAAATGGAATGAAATTAAAAACCAAAAAGGCAAACCTAGATGTCACAAAGAGTTTCTTCACCTACAGTGTGGCGACAGAGTGGAATAAACTACCAGCGAGAGTGGTGGAGAGCGACACAATAAACGCGTTCAAGGGAAGGCTTGACCTCTATCTGCAGAGGGCTGGGGTGATATGAAAAAAAAAAAAAAAATAAAAAAAAAAAAAATAAAAAAAAAATAAAAAAATTTATGTATATGTATGTGTGTGCACTGTACAGTATGTATATATATATACTGTATATATATGTATGTATGTGTGTATGTATGTATGTGTGTATATGTGTGTACCGGTGTATATATGTGTATGTATGTATGTGTGTGTATATGTATATGTATGTATATGCATATGTATATATGTATGTATGTGTATATGTATGTATATATATATGTGTATGTATATGTATGTATGTGTATGTGTGTATGTGTATATATGCATATATGCATATATAGTTTGTAAGGCCAGACTGCCTAGTAAGGACCTTGAGGTCTGTGTGGTCTGTGTATCTATGTAGCTCTATGTAGCTCTTCCTGCTCCACACCTCCCTCACGATCTCCCTCCTTTCCTCCCCCATCCTTCCTTCCTCCCACTTCTAGCTCGCGTATTCCCTTTTTCCCTTTTTCCGACTTTACCGAGTATCGATTCCCAGTAAACAAGAGTCATTTTCGTCAGTGTTAGTAACAGCAGCGGCGGGCCCTTGTCTGGCGCTGCGGGGATCTTCTTTCTCTCTCACACGCACAAACAAACAGTCATAAAAGAACTGGAAAACAAACACGCACTCAAAATTAGTACTTGCTGAGTCAGGGGCATTTATTGTAACGCCGACAATTTGACACATCATAAAAAATTTAAAGCTCCAACAAATAAACATCCTATTCAAATATATGTTAAGTAACTCGCAGACAATCACTCAATGTTTACGTATGGACGCACATTTGCTATATTCTAGTAATTGATATCACAAAACACTAACAAGAAAAAAATACTCCTGCAATAACTAAGCTAAATGAACTCGCTCGCAAGCACACTAGATTGCAAAAACGTTAATAGACGAATTATGTAATTTTTTCTTGTAGGAGATTATATGCATACTCAATTTCTTGACAGATCTCTTGTAAGTTGAATGTATTTTACCTGCTATACCCAGACTAGAATATATTTAACATTATAATATAAATATTTCCTCTAGATTGTTCTTAATTCCTTGATGTAAAGCATTTTTTCTTAAATTGTATAATGTTGAGTTTTCAAAAGCTTGAGTCAGGTATAACTTTCTTACATTATTATTACTATTTCACTGACAAACTCGTACCTTGAGTAGATTATATTCGTAACACGAAACAGTTTTGTTAAATGTAACTTTTTCTTACATTTGAGTAAGATGTTACGTTTCCTGATGATATATATTATTGTTTACATTAGTATCAACATATATTATTGTTTACATTAGTATCAACATATATTATTGTTTACATTAGTATCAACATATATTATTGTTTACATTAGTATCAACATATATTTATTTATATTAATATACATTACAGTGTATTATTATCTAAGTTAATGCATTCTCTTGGCTGAGTGTGTGTGAGTGAAGGTCAGCCACCACCGGGACTATAAAGGACCACAAAGGGCCCACATACCAGATAATCGCGAGGGAGGAAAAGGGCAGATTGCCAATTGTAAGTTTGTTTTGTTTTTAAGAAGTTCATAGAGAGAAGTCACTTGGAGCTCCTTGAGAATTGTACACTCACTGACAAAAGTGGTGTCTCACCTTCATGGATTCAAATATGTATTCCTTTGTTGGTTTGATACATTCTATTGTTATTAATTTCACTCCAACACCAAACACCTCCCAACGAAATTTATGAAAGCATGTAATTCACCGGGATTCGAACCTGGGTTACCACACTCAGATTTTAAACACTCTAACCATAACACCATCAAGGCAGTTATACGTGCAGCACATGACTACGATTAATATCCATTTATCGAATACTGGACATAAATCTAATCATGTGCTATACCCAACCTTACTTATGAATAGCCTAATGGTAAAATAAAAGATATCTTCTGCACCACACTGAACAAACCTCCATTATTAAAGGCATATCCTATATTAATGTATATCCCTTATATATTAGTGTCATAAGAGTATTGTTTTCATAATTCGCATTTTTAGTTTCAATTAATTTCGTTTGCTCCTAAGTATATCAAGTGTATGAAGGCATGTCCTAATATATTATAATTTGACAGCCGGAAATTTAGTGCGAAGAATTTTGGATAGATTTTTCCTGAAATCATAGCTAGCTCCTCCATAGAATGGTAATTTGACATATTTGAGCAATTTCGGGACATTGTGAACATCATTGGTTTGCAAGTATTTAGAATAAAGGAAAGACTTTAGTATTTTCTGAAATAAATTGATACAATAGTTGTTGCTAATGAAATACTTTTCTAGTCTTACAAACTCTTAATGGAGCAGTGAATAATTTGAACTAATATTGAAAGCTCTAGTAAGGAGAGTTTTAATTGAGTTAATCTTATACAGCGTGGGACAAAAACTAAACCAATTCAGACCCTGATCAGTAGAAGCAGGTTTCCTATATACTTCGGTTGTGATGCCTGTGAGAGTTTTACTAATCTGAATATCTAGGAATGATATGGAACCCTGAGTCTCTATTTCAGAAGTAAATTGTATATTATTGTGCTGTGTATTCATATAATCCTGGAACTGTTGTACATGCTCATTTCTCTCAAAAATCATAAAAGTATCATCTACATACCTACGGTAGTAAATAGGTTTAAATGAAATGGGGCAATTGTCTAACCAAATTGTCTCGCTGTAACACATAAACGCATCCGCATACAGGGGCCCTAAACATGATCCTATTGAAATTCCGTCAATTTGACTGTATAATACATCATCAAATAGAAATACTGATTCAGAAGTAGCAAACTTCAGCAATTTGTTGACAACGGCCTTATCCAAATTATATAAATTGAATAAAGCTACCAAGATGAACACGGTCGTTGCCCTTATCCTCCTGTTTCTCTTAAAAATACGGTACCCTAGCGGCCAACCCACCACTACCACTGTTCTATATATATATATATATATATATATATATATATATATATATATATACAGTATATACTGTACATATATATATATATATATATATATTTTTTTTTTGTGAGTGAGGAAGACAAAAGGCAGAACTGCCTGTAGCGAGTGCCTCCCCCATAGATGAATGAGTGACAGGGCCAACATAGAGGGACGTTCGAGCCAAAATGCCTGGACACACGGAGTTTGAAGCAATTTAAGTCAAAGGAGGAGGGAAAGACTGATTCTGGGAGAGAGTTCCAGAGCTCAATTGTTGAATAGAAGAAAGACTTGGAGTAACGTTGCACTCTCGGGTTGGAGAGTTGCACAGAGTAGGGATGGGATTGTGTTGTAAGACGGGTACCACGTACCCTACTTAGAGGAGGTGGTATACACTGGGAGAGCTCGGAGGATCACTGATTATTGTAGTAGCGATAGGATAGTGAGAGAGATGCAACATTGCGGCGAAGAGAGAGAGTTTGCAAAGAGTTGGTGAGTGGGCGGGAATTAATGATACGAAAGGCTTTCCTTTCTACTTTGTCTAGAAGTGCGGTGTCAGAGGATCCTCCCCACACATGTGAACAATACTCAATACAAGGACGCACTGTGCGCCTGTACAGAGCAAGAAGCTGTGCAGGGGTTAAGAACCTCTTGAGGCGGTTGAGTACACTCAGCTTCTGGGAGGCTGCCTTAGCAAGACTGGTAATATGGTCCTTCTAAGTGGGAGCAGAAGAAATGGAGACACCAAGAATATTGAGAGCAGATGAAGGATTGATGTTTGTATTGTTGAAGAATAAGGGATAGGTCCTTTGGGAGTTCCAGACTGGTAGATAGATGGAGAAATTGGGTTTTGGAAGCATTAAAGGTAACAAGCTTTTCTCTGCCCCAATTGGAAATAGTAGTTAGAGCAGAAGATAAGTGTCCTATGGCTTCATTACGCTTGTCTTTGAGGGATTACTGGCTGGGACGTTCTGGAAAATTAATTGAGTAGTGCAAGGTAGAGTCGTCTGTGTATGAATGGATGGGACTGGAGGTACAGTTGAGAAGATCATTTATGAAAATTAGAAAGAGAATAGGAGATAGGACAGAGCCCTGAGGTACACCGGAGTTGATAGGATGAGGAAGTGAGCGATGGCCGTCCACAACCGCAGCTATGGAACGGCCGGAAATGAAATTAGAGACAAAGGCACAGATGGAGGGATAGAAACCGAAGGAGGGTAGTTTAGAAATTAAAGATATGTGCCAGACTCTATCGAAGGCCTTATATATATATATATATATATATATACCGTTATATATATATATATATATATATATATTTTATTTTTTATTTTTATTATTTTACAGTGCCACACCGTAAATCTATGCAAATCTTAGTTAGTAGAAACAAAATACTGAAATACAAGCCATTACAAAGATGCAGGAATGAAGGCATTATCAAACTAGTAAACTAACATAATAAATATAATATAATAGTGAGTGCAAAGATTAATGCAAAACAATGTCAACAACTAAAAGAAGACAAGAGTCAAGTCAGAATAATAGCCAGCGAGTCAGTGCAGAGTTCAGGAGTGGGGGCCCACTGCTTTCGATTTCTTGTCTGAGGAGAAGCCCAAACACTCTCGGTCCTCCTGTATCTGATTTCGGTGTCTGTCCTCCAGTGTTTGCTCAGTTTAGGTCGCGACGTGAGACAGATCTGTTGTTTGTTGTATCGGCTTGGGGCTGGAGAGGGGAGGATGGGGTGGGTGTATTGGGAGGGCTTTCATGGTTGTTTGTGCTTGTAGAATAATACTGTTTATAGTGTGTTTCTGCCCGTAGGGTTATGGTGCCATCTGTTATTTGTTTATATTGATGGCCTTGAGTAGGATTGATTAAGGCGGGTCTATGGTTGGAGCTTTAGTGGCATTTGTATGGTTATTTGTGCTTGTTTTGTTGTAGGCTACTTTTATCTAGTATTGTTGCATATTTAAAAGTGTTGCGGCATCTGTTCCTTGGAGGCATTAGGGTTAGGAGGTTAGAGAGAATTTTGAGGTGGGTTTATGGCTGGGGCTTTGTGCTTGTAGGGTAGTGTTCCATCCTGTTTGAGTGTTTTTGTTGGGTTGAGAAAGATAGGTGTACTTTGTGGCGACAATAGGGTGGAGAGGGGGGGTCATACTTAGTACAAAGGAGTACAATGGAAATCAAGCAACAACAGGTCTAGTGACCCTTCTAGGCTGCTTGTCCTCCAAAACACTGAGGATCAAGTGTCCAAACAGTGGTTTAGAGTGGGTAAGGGAACATTGGAAAGGGAACTACTGCCCTGCCACTAACGTGGCAGGACTAGGAAGTTAGTAGGGGACATATGGGTTAGTAACTGAGGGGAGGATAAAATAAAGTTATTCATTTACAAACGCAGTCAGACGCGGGTTTGATGCGAGATATTTGTCTAGGCGGAATTTAAATGAATCAACGGTGCTGCAGTCTATAACGTCTCGGGGAAGCCCATTCCACAAGTTGACAACTCGATTGAAGAAGAAATTCTTAGATTCGTGTGAGTTAAAAGATTTACCAATAATTTTGCAACCGTTTCCCCGCGTGTAATTAGATTGGTCGATAGTGAAGTACTTACTACAGTTCATATTGTCGATGCCTTTGATGATTTTGAACATTTGAATTAAGTCACCTCTTAATCTGCGCTGGGTTAAAGGAAATAGATTTAATTCTCTAAGACGCTCTTCGTATGGTTTGTTCTTTAGGCTAGGTATCATTTTGGTAACTCTACGTTGAACTCGTTCTAGCTTGTTTATGTCTTTTTGGTAATAAGGGCACCAGCATTGAACGCAGTATTCCAGAAGAGGGCGGACTAAGGAATTGTAAAGGGTTAGGATTACGTCTTTGGATTTATGCTCAAATGATCTGCCTATAAAGCCAATTATTTTGTTTGCCTTCTTAACAACTTCTGAACATTGTTGACTCGGTTTTAGGTTACTCGATATTGTTACTCCCAGATCGGTTTCTCTGTTTACATTCTTAAGCTGAGTGCCATTCATCGAATAGTTTGCTTTCTCATTTAGGTATCCGATATGTAGTACTTTACATTTATCCGCATTGAAACTCATTTGCCAAATTTGGGCCCAATGTGACAATTTATCTAGATTGTGTTGCATATCGTCAACTTGATCTTTTGAGAGTACGCTATTTGCAATTTTTGTATCGTCAGCAAATTTTGAGATTGTACAGGTGAGACCCTCATCTATGTCGTTGATGTAAATTAGAAAGAGAATTGGTCCTAGTACCGATCCCTGGGGTACCCCGCTACTTACATTGGTCCATTTAGATGCCTTACCGTTTATGACTACTCTTTGCTTTCTGTCGCTGAGCCAATTTTCTATCCATTTCAACACACCGTCTTGTATTCCATGCGCTTTTAGTTTTAGCCGTAAACGTTTGTGGGGAACTTTGTCAAAGGCCTTTTGAAAATCAAGGTATATAATATCTACAGCTTTACTCTCATCGTAGAGGTTGAGGATATCGTGGAAGAAGTCTAAGAGGTTTGTTAAACAGGAACGTTTTTTACGAAAGCCGTGTTGAGTATCTTTAAATATGTTATTTTCCTCTAAGTGATTTACGAGTCTGTCTCTTATGACCGTTTCTAGCATTTTACATACAACTGAGGTTAAGCTAATTGGACGATAGTTACTGGGTAGGGATTTGCTGCCTTTTTTGAATATCGGTGTTACGTTGGCTATCTTCCACTGATCAGGCATAGTTCCAGACTGCAAGGATTTATTGAATAGTAATGTCAGTGGTTTGGAGAGCTCATCCTTAGCTTCCTTTAGAACTCTAGGCGAGATTGTATCAGGTCCAGGCGTTTTATTTACCTTGAGTTTATCTAAACAATTCAATACTTCTCTCTCTGTAACGGTGATATTGCTTAGAACATCTGAATTATCAATCTGAATCGGCGATGGTGTAGGGATATCACTGAGGTCTTCTGTTGTAAAAACTGATGCAAAGAAGGTATTGAGGGCATTACTCATTTGTACTTCGTCTTTGGTGTATTCTCCATTTTCATCGACTAACGGTCCAACAGTTGAAGTAACTACTTTTTTCTTTCTGATATAACTATAGAATTCTTTCGGGTTTGTTTTACTTTGATTCGCAATATGTAACTCTAGGGTCTTTTTACTTTGCTTAATTAACTTTTTGGCTTTGCGTCGTAGGTCTACAAATTTCACCCGTTCTTCGTCATTTTGTGAGGATTTTAATCTATCATGATAAAGCGAACTCTCTTGCAAGTTCGTATACAAGTCATGTCCGGAGTGTGAAGTAAGAGTATCGCCCCACTTGGTCACAGGTAAATTAAAGTCGCCAAAAAATACGGTATCTTGTGAGTTACTTACATCTGCAATTTGTTCATAAATTTCTCGGTCAGTTTGCACTGATTGAGCTGGAGGTCTGTATATTAATGCAAGTATTATTTTTGTACCTTTATTATTCTTTATTAGCACAAAAGATGTGTCGACGTTCACAATTTGAGGTTTTGACAAGAGGGTCGGGTTAAGACTTTCTTTGATATAAAATAAAACGCCACCTCCATTTTTATTTATTCGGCTTTTCTCAAACATTACATAACCGGGAAGTGAATACTCTGCTAAAAAGTCTCTATCTACTGTATTGAGCCAAGATTCTGTTATACCAATCACATCATAATTTTCAGTAAATACTAGTTCCTCTAAATCTGAAAATTTATTGCGTATGCTACGAGCGTTTGCATAGAAAACCTTTAAAGTTGCGGTTTTAGAACTCGCAGAACGTTCTTTAATCAAATTTGTGGTTCTGATCGGATCTACATTTACATTCATGGCTGACAACTCACTTGTGGTGAGTTTGGGGTTGAATTGTTATGTTTTACAGTGGGGATGTGTCTGCGTTAGTTTTATAGTTGGATAATATTACTGATTACCTATTTGCAATGAGAGCGACTGTGTGTGTGTGGCTTGCATGTGTTCGTTGGCTTTTAATTTTATTGTGTGTGTTCGAGTTTGGACTTTCTTATTGGTTTACTATACTATTATACCTGTATGTTATCACTATATAATATATTCTTTGGAATTAGCCAGTTCATTACGTTTGTTTAAATATTCTACTACGATTAATGATCTTGAAAAAACAAACACACTAATACACTACCTCTTTACAAATACTATACATCGAATAACAAATAACATATAACTGATGAAACTAGCGTGCATTTGTATGTGCTAACATTCACGTTCTATCCATTTAGCAACGTTTCGGTTTGACACAGTTTTTACCTAGCTCTTAAAAAAATGAGTGACAGGGAAGAGTGGCGGAGGGGAGGAGCCAAGAGATGGCGTAGTGTATTAACCCCATCGGTACAGTGGAGTCATAATATTCTGGCTAACATCAAACGATTTTACACAACGTAGGAAAGGCCTCCAGTAGCCAAAGCGGTAGAAACTGCCTGTACTCATCCTCTAACTCCCATAGATTGTATAAAAACATCATCCGAACTTAAATGGTTAAAAGGGCCCCACACGAAAGGTTTTATCTGTAGGTTTTGATCCGCAGCTTCATTCTGGCAACACGTACTAGTTATAGTGCGCTGGGTTTGGCAGCAATACTGGAAGTTGTTTTTAAACACAAGATAATCATAATACAGCTATATTTAAGAAACCACCAGATCAGAGTTATGGACAAAAACTTTTGAGTTTAAGCTTAGGGAGGACCTTTGGGAAATTAAAGGGTAACTACTATCTAAATAAACTTTATCTTTCACAGGTCATTCCTAAGCTGCATAAAATTACCCTATGACAGCCAAAACAAAACAAAATCATCATGTTCAAGGTGTCTAATGAGTGTGAGAAGAGATGGTAAAATAAATAAAGATGTTCTGTTAGAGTATTACTTCATGCAATTAAAGTTATCAAATTGTTTAGTAATACATTTCGTTCACCTCATGTCTAAATTATTGTGTTTGCGTTTGTAATTATTAAACAAAGATCAATGAATATAAAAACCTTCATTTACCTGGACGCTCGTAAATAGTTCGGCAAGCATAATTATAGAACATAAAGGGAAGTGTGGTAATAGAGAGAAGGAGAAGAGGAATGGATAAATAGAAAGTAGGATCTTGCGAGAAGGTAGAGGTAAAAATGGTGTCCGAGGCTAAATTAAAAGATAAATAGATAACCAATATACAGAAACTGGTGTGAGAGAGCATGACGTAGATATCACTTGAGCAACTCTAGAGGCAGCCTGTGTTGGAGACTAATACACTGCTGAGAGATGCCATACAGTCTTGAGAGACTTGGTTTGTTATTTATCTTTAAATTGTGTATGTAATGTATTTATAATATGTTATCAAGCGGAAACTATTACAATAATAGTATTTATATATTCTTTTATCGTATGTACTACTGCACAACAGAAGGACAATTCATATACCACAATAAAATGTCGAGACAGTATTACAAAGAGGATGCGAAACAGTAAACACTGTTTAAGGGGATAGTTTTTTTTTTTTGTGGTCTATTAATTTATATAATTTATTTTATTATTCTCCTCGCTAGACCTCCATCAAGCTTTACACACAAAAAAAAAACCTAGACCCCCTTTTAAGATAAATTTGTACATTTTTCGGTAGAAAAATGTTCCGGCCGAAGGCCGGTTCTCTTAAAATTACAGGCTCGCTATCGCTCGCCAGGATAAAATCGACACCTAAATGGCACGAAAGGTCTTAACATTGACAACGAAATGGGGTGAAAGGTGTTAAAATTGCCAAACTAATGGTCCGAACGTCCTATAATCTCAAAACAAATGGGGCTAAACATAAGGGAGAAGGTGTGCCAGAAAAACTAGCCATCTCCCCGTAAGGTTACTTAGACTGTGGCAGTAGTAGAGAGGGTGACGCTCTCTCTCGTTATTACAGAAGCTATTAAAAAGTCTTGTTTAATGGTGAACAGCCCTTAAAACTGGGGAAGGGGAACTGAGAATATCGCATAAGAGGTGGACTAGGCTATGGAAGAGGTAGTACTTAGGTCATTGAAATTGAAATTGTTTACGAATGGCTTACGTCAAGAATTCTTCTTATTATTATTATTATTTTTATTATTATTATTATTATTATTATTATCCACTATTATTATTATTATTATTATTATTATTATTAATATTAGTAGTAGTAGTAGCCTAGAAGTAGTAGTAGTAGTATTTTTGTTATTATTATTATTAATGTTATTTTATTATTATTATTATTATTATTAAACTGTTTATAATATAAATTATACTATTCTATCGTCAAATGTTCTCATGATTATGAGTGTTCCTATTATATCTATCCTATTTTAATTGATCGTGAACGTAATATTCTTAGCATAGACTGTTCTAATTTCATCGTGGTTGTACATTTTCTTCCATGAACCTCTTCTTATTTGTTTTTGAAATGTTCATAGTTTATCGAGAACTATTCTAGTGTTATCATGAACTATTCTTCACTTCTCCTAAACTGTTCTCATTTTATTGTACGCTTCTTATATTGCATTAACTATAAGTTTCAGATGACCGAATGTTTTATCAGAATTGTTTTTAAATTGTATTACAATTAACACATGAGGGTAGTTAAACAAGAGACGAACAATAATATATATATCTATTATTTTATCAAATCCGTGTTTTTAAATGGTAAATCTTAAAGGTAAGTCTTTTATCATGTGAATGGCAAAGGGAATATGAGTGAGTGGCATGAGGAGGGGGGCGGCGTTCCCTCTTACTATTAGGTTACCTGTGCGCTAGTGTTCCGCCTCACACCGCGACCCCCTTATTGCTTACCTAGTTTGTTTCTGTAAGGGTCGGGTTGGGTGTGTATTTGTGAATGTGTTTTGTGGAGTGATGTAGGTGTGTGTTTAAGGATTGGGTGTGTGTATGTATATGTGTTTTGCCGGATGATATAGGTGTTTGTTTGAGGATCGGGTTGTGTTTATGTCTGAGTGTTTATGTTGCATTAAGTGTTGAAGTTGTTTCTAGAAGAGTAGAGTTACATGTACAGTTGTTTGTTTTTGTGTGTCATGATGTTATATGTTCTGGTGAAGGTGGTTATATCTGTAAATATCTGTGCTGTGTAAAGACTATGCAGGCAAGTTCTTAATGATTGGGATAGTATATGTACAGTACGTAATGTAAATATAAACAAGTTTGTGTTTGTTTGTTCCATTTTTGCTTGAGAAACTGAAAAGAGAGAGAGAGAGAAAGAGAGAGAGAGAGAGAGAGAGAGAGAGAGAGAGAGAGAGAGATAAGTGAATGTTTGTGTAAGAGAGACTGAGAGTAAGACCCCAAGCTTTCGTACAATGGAATAAATAAAATCTTGTTTATATATGCAACGAAATGGTGTCACTTTAAAATTATGTTCACAAATGTGGCAATCAAAAGCCATACGTCGTCAAACTCAAGATATTTAGCGAACTAACACTGATTATATATCATAAAGCATTGCAAGTATTAAAGAAAGCCTGGGTGAAAGTGTGGCGGAAATCTCAAAAGCCGAGTAGATTATTAAAGCATAAATTGTTAAAATGGGACACTAAGAGGAGCTCCACCTCTTATATGAGATGGAGGGAGCGAGAGAGAGGACACCATACGTAGAGGAGCCTCCTTTCACTTTATTATTATTATCTTTATTGTATTATGTTTACAGCATTTTTAGAACTTTTCGCGCTATAGCATATTTTTACTTACTCTTACAAGCTCGATGTTAAACCTCAAGTCATACGGACATTGGTGGCAACATTTCTATGATATTCTCTGGTGCTGGTCCATATGCGACGTTTGATATTACGTTTTGCTTATAGCTAAGTTGCGTTATTCAAGAGCTAAAACGTTATTGGTATCGATTTTTCCTAATTTTGCCTGTATCATATAAAACACGCACCACCTCACCCCCACCCACCCCTAAACAACTTGCTACACACACACACGCACACACACACACACACACACACACACACACACGCCCTCGTCCCTCCACCACCAAACTCTAGCCTCTTCATGTCATTGCATTTTATGTTTTTTATCATCATCTTTTCTCTTGAAACTAAACACCTGTCGTCTCTCTCTCGCTCTCTCTCTCTCATATAATACTGATACGTGTTTACCTATTTAGTCTTCCATATCCTTGACTTGCTAAGTAATACATTACTATTATATTTGTGTATATCTATGTGTCTTAGTCTACTAGCCGGCCCATTATTGTTTTCCTCGTCTCTCTCGTCTTTCTACAAAATGATCCGATATCTTCTTTATATTTTCAAGTCAGTTACACCGTAGTTCAATTGTTCACACCTTGTATTGTTATTACTGTCTCCAACTACTCTGACTGAGCCTTATGTTTCCCCTGTCTTCTCTCCTGTAAACTCTTGTAAAGTCAAAATCAATAGTTCGGCAAAAACCTTGATGCTGGTTTATGTGAGATCAAGAGAAAGGATCAATAACTCAACATTACTACGACATGGGACAAAAATAACTAGTCTACCTTTTGTTTAGAAACACGCGAGGACTATCAAGTTAAAGTGATAGTTGATTAACCCTTTCAAAATTCAAGTACGCCTTTCTTCCCTTTATTATGACTATAAGTAGAGGATTTCATTCAGCATACAAAGGAGTACAAAGGAGTACAAAGGAAATCAAGCAACAACAGATCTAGTGACCCTTCTAGGCTGCTTGTCCTCCAAAACACTGAGGATCAAGTGTCCAAACAGTGGTTTAGAGTGGGTAAGGGAACATTGGAAAGGGAACTACTGCCCTGCCACTAACGTGGCAGGACTAGGAAGTTAGTAGGGGACATATGGGTTAGTAACTGAGGGGAGGATAAAGTTATTCATTTACAAACGCAGTCAGTCGCGGGTTTGATGCGAGATATTTGTCTAGGCGGAATTTAAATGAATCAACGGTGCTGCAGTCTATAACGTTTCGGGGAAGCCCATTCCACAAGTTGACAACTCGATTGAAGAAGAAATTCTTAGATTCGTGCGAGTTAAAAGATTTACCAATAATTTTGCAACCGTTTCCCCGTGTGTAATTAGATTGGTTGATAGTGAAGTACTTACTACAGTTCATATTGTCGATGCCTTTGATGATTTTGAACACTTGAATTAAGTCGCCTCTTAATCTGCGCTGGGTTAAAGGAAATAGATTTAATTCTCTAAGACGCTCTTCGTATGGTTTGTTCTTTAGGCTAGGTATCATTTTGGTAACTCTACGTTGAACTCGTTCTAGCTTGTTTATATCTTTTTGGTAATAAGGGCACCAGGATTGAACGCAGTATTCCAGAAGAGGGCGGACTAAGGAATTGTAAAGGGTTAGGATAACTTCTTTGGATTTATGCTCAAATGACCTGCCTATAAAGCCAATTATTTTGTTTGCCTTCTTAACAACTTCTGAACATTGTTGACTCGGTTTTAGGTTACTCGATATTGTTACTCCCAGATCAGTTTCTCTGTTTACATTCTTAAGCTGAGTGCCATTCATCGAATAGTTTGCTTTCTCATTTAGGTATCCGACATGTAGTACTTTACATTTATCCGCATTGAAACTCATTTGCCAAATTTGGGCCCAACATGACAATTTATCTAGATTGTGTTGCATATCGTCAACTTGTTCTTTTGAGAGTACGCTATTTGCAATTTTTGTATCGTCAGCAAATTTTGAGATTGTGCAGGTGAGACCCTCATCTATGTCGTTGATGTAAATTAGAAAGAGAATTGGTCCTAGTACCGATCCCTGGGGTACCCCGCTACTTACATTGGTCCATTTAGATGCCTTACCGTTTATGACTACTCTTTGCTTTCTGTTGTTGAGCCAATTTTCTATCCATTTCAACACACCGTCTTGTATTCCATGCGCTTTTAGTTTTAGCAGTAAACGTTTGTGGGGAACTTTGTCAAAGGCCTTTTGAAAATCAAGGTATATAATATCTACAGCTTTACTCTCATCGTAGAGGTTGAGGATATCGTGGAAGAAGTCTAAGAGGTTTGTTAAACAGGAACGTTTTTTACGAAAGCCGTGTTGAGTATCTTTAAGTATGTTATTTTCCTCTAAGTGATTTACGAGTCTGTCTCGTATGACCGTTTCTAGCATTTTACATACAACTGAGGTTAAGCTAATTGGACGATAGTTACTGGGTAGGGATTTGCTGCCTTTTTTGAATATCGGTGTTACGTTGGCTAGCTTCCACTGATCAGGCATAGTTCCAGACTGCAAGGATTTATTGAATAGTAATGTCAGTGGTTTGGAGAGCTCATTCTTAGCTTCCTTTAGAACTCTAGGCGAGATTGTATCAGGTCCTGGCGTTTTATTTACTTTGAGTTTATCTAAACAATTCAATACTTCTCTCTCTGTAACGGTAATATTGCTTAGAAGATCTGAATTATCAATCTGAATCGGCGATGGTGTAGGGATATCACTGAGGTCTTCGGTTGTAAAAACTGATGCAAAGAAGGTATTGAGGGCATTACTCATTTGTACTTCGTCTTTGGTGTATTCTCCTTTTTCATCGACTAACGGTCCAACAGTTGAAGTAACTACTTTTTTCTTTCTGATATAACTATAGAATTCTTTCGGGTTTGTTTTACTTTGATTCGCAATATGTAACTCTAAGGTCTTTTTACTTTGCTTAATTAACTTTTTGGCTTTGCGTCGTAGCTCTACAAATTTCACCCGTTCTTCGTCATTTTGTGAGGATTTTAATCTATCATTAGCAAATTTTTTAGCAAGCAGGCAGTTTGAAATATCTTTATTCCACCATTTGGGCTTATTATTATGGCCTGGACGCCGTATTTTCGATGGTATGCAGTCTTGCACTGCTTTTAGGTAAGTGGTTTCGAATAACTTCCAAGATGTATTTATATCGTTATTGTTAATTAAAAAGCTCCAGTCAGTTTCTTTAAACATAGCTCTAAGTTTATGGAAGTTTGCTTTCTTGAAATTAGGGACTTTTTCGATGCTACTATTTGGTTCGTTACTAGTAAACTTTAAAGTGAAAGTTATCGTACGATGGTCGCTGTTACTGAATTCATCACCAACATTCAAATTCTCTATCAATTCTTCTTTTGTTGCAAGTACAATGTCAAGAACGTTATTACCACGGGTCGGCGTTCGAACAAATTGATAAAGCGAACTCTCTTGCAAGTTCGTATACAAGTCATGTCCGGAGTGTGAAGTAAGAGTATCGCCCCACTTGGTCACAGGTAAATTAAAGTCGCCAAAAATTACGGTATCTTGTGAGTTACTTACATCTGCAATTTGTTCGTAAATTTCTCGGTCAGTTTGCACTGATTGAGCTGGAGGTCTGTATATTAACGCAAGTATTATTTTTGTACCTTTATTATTCTTTATTAGCACAAAAGATGTGTCGACGTTCACAATTTGAGGTTTTGACACGAGGGTCGGGTTAAGACTTTCTTTGATATAAAATAAAACGCCACCTCCATTTTTATTTATTCGGCTGTTCTCAAACATTACATAACCGGGAAGTGAATACTCTGCTAAAAAGTCTCTATCTTCTGTATTGAGCCAAGATTCTGTTATGCCAATCACATCATAATTTTCTGTAAACACTAGTTCCTCTAAATCTGAAAATGTATTGCGTATGCTACGAGCGTTTGCATAGAAAACCTTTAAAGTTGCGGTTTTAGAACTCGCAGAACGTTCTTTCATCGAATTTTTGGTTCTGGTCGGATCTACATTTACATTCATGGCTGTCCTCGGTCCTCGGTCGTTATCCCTGACGGTTTTGAATTTGGGTCGTGTTGGTGGAGATTTATCCAAATTCGCGGTTCTTGACGGATTAGTATTTAATTCCTTTGTAGGTTGCCGTCCTCGCTGTCTTCGGTCCTCCTTCCTGGTTGTCCTGTGCTGAGTCGATTTCTTCTCCGAAAATCCTTCACCGCATCGTTGAGAAGACGCCCAAAACGTGCTGCTCCCACCTGGTTCAGATGAACTCCATCGTCCGAAAACAAATAGTCATCGTAGTAGAAATTGTCCCAGGTGTCGACGAATCCCACGTTCTCCTTCCTGCAGAGGTTTGCTAGACAACGATTTGTGCTGGTGGCTATGTTGTAAAATCGGCTCTCTACACCGAGCCGGGGGACGATTCCTGAGACGATGATCCTTGATGACTTCTCCTTAAACGACTTGATCAGCTGCTGGTACTTTAAAAGCAAATCTTCCGACCGGGTTCGCTGCACATCGTTGGATCCAACGTGGATGACGTACATTGTATTAGCAGGGGCCAGCTTTGATACTTCGTCAACTGCTGCAACTACGTCATCCACACCACCACCAGGGATACAAAAACGCTTCCTGGTCTTAGGTGCCCTGGCGCAAAACTCTGTGAGCTGACCACGTATCATCGAGTCTCCCACGAGCCGGACTTCTTCTATTTCCTCTTCGTCATCTGAGTCTGCGAGTATCTGGAAACGGTTTTGACACTCGGTAATCGGTATGTGTTTCCTGGTCTTGGGGCAAACGTTGTTCCTCACGACACGGAAGTTGTCTTGAGGGGGAAGAGAGTCACTATTTGTATCTTGAGTATCGGATACATCAGCTGAAGTGGCTACTGTAGGCGTTGAATTGTTGGCAGTTGACGTTGGGGCGTTGGTGGCTGCTGGAGTTGCGGTGACAATTGAAGTTTGTGGTACTCCAACGTTGAGTGTTACAAACTCTTGGAGTGATTCCAGCTTCATGGTGAGGACGTTGATCTTGTTGTAGGCTTCATCTAATTTCACTGTAAAATTCTCTCGTTGTTGGCAGAGCCGGCAGTCTTGAAGATCGATAGTAGCAAACATGGACTCACCAAACCTACCGGCGCAGTTCGCACAAGCGCGAGGCATGGTGACAGTCACTTTCTTCAGATCACTTCACTCACTTAAAAAACAATTCACTCACTTTAAAACACTTCACTCACTTTAAAAACACTTCAATCACTTCAACCGAAAACAAATATGCTGAAATACGCAGAAATAGGTTATCAGGGGTGATAGCCTAACCGAAAACAAAAATGTTGAGATACGCAGAATTAGGCTTCCAGGGGCGATAGCCTAACCAAAAGTTTTTTTAAAAATTGAAATACGCAATAATAGGCTACCAGCGTTGAATAGCCTAACCGAAAATAATAAAATTGAAATTCGCAGAAATAGGCTACCAGGTGTGATAACCTAACCTTAAACAAATATATGTATAACAGAATATGTAACTAACTATACAATTCACCAAATAGAGATTATATAAAAATAAAGTGTGACTGCACACAAGGGGTTAATATACTGTGTCAACAGATGGACCTGGTGTCACTGTAGCCTAGTAAAGCAGTAGCCTACTCTTTTTAGATAAAAAAAGTGTATCAGTCAAAGGTTATTACAAGAACGTGCAAGCAACAACTAAAATTACAGATATATACTGTATAGCTACAGTAGGATACTAAATACAATATCTACAAGAGTTAATAATAAAACAGATTGGCTGGCTATAGGCTAGGCTAGGTTTGGGTTAGGTCAAAAGCTTGGCAGGTTGGGTTAGGCTAGGTTAGTTTGTACAAATACCACCCTTAGCTTAAAGTAAAATCAGTCTGAGGAGAAAAAGTCAAGAATATATCTAGGGGGAAAAGATAAATGAATGCACTTAAATTTGGTACAAAATTTGCTGGAATTTAATGTATAATCCCCCCAAAAGGTTTGTTTACAAAATGGCGTCGGCGTTAGTCTCTGTAGGCAGGTTAGTTAGCAAACAATATTGTTTATTAGCAAATTAATATGCAAAGCTTTACTTACATACAATGCAGTTAAATAGATACTTACTACAGTAGGTAATGGGTAAAATTAGGGGCTACGATTTTATATAAAATAGTAATAAGAGAGCGTTTGTTTACAAAGCAAAACAAAACAATAGATGGCGCTAGTGGCGCCCTGTCCGAGCAGGAGTCTTGTGATAAACACAAAGTTTATCAGTCAATACACAGCGAAATATCGTGCAGTGTTGCTTACTAAGCTACAGGATGGTTAAACGTGCTCTTAACCACCTTTCATGCACAAGAATGAAGAGGATGAGTAGTTAATACTCAAATTATGATCGATATCGTGAGAGCGTTGACAGAGCGTCTGCAGCGTCTGGCGGTAGCACGGAGTACGACCCAAGAAGCAAGAGAGCGGAGTCACGCACACCACAATCATAAAGATCACTCAATAACAACTCGTGATCCACTGTGTCAAAAGCCGCAGAGAGATCAAGCAAGACCAATAGTGAGGCCACACCATTGCAAATGTTCTCAACTAGATCATTATGTACTCTAATCAATGCTGTTTCAGTTGAATGATGCTGTCGGTAAGCAGACTGAAAAATTGGGATAGTTTCATTCTGCTGAAGTAGTGGTTGTAATTGGTCAAGTATTGCACGCTCTAATATCTTTGATATGAAGGACAGGTTGGAGACAGGACGATAGTTCAACATGTTCTCAACATCAAGTCCAGGTTTCTTTAGAGTAGGTCGGAGTAGTGCATGCTTTTCAGAATGTGGGAAGCGACCTTCAGAGAAGCACTTATTAATTATTTTGGAAATAAACTCAACTGTGTGATCATAGACTCTTGGTAGCTTGGAAACATTTATGGGATCCAACGGGCAAAATATTTTATTGAGGTTTCTTATGTAGGACGAGATCATGTCCACCTCTACTGAGTGAAAGGATGAGAGGACATTATTAGGAATGTGTCGGGGTTGGAGTACAACTGAAAGTTCTTCACCAACAGAAGCATCATCCAGTTCCTGTCTTATGCGAGTTATCTTGCCAGCAAAAAATGCCACAAAGTTGGCAGCCAACTCGGCATCAGGTACAGAAGGTCTTAAGCTGACTCTTGTTTTTCCAAGTAAACTGTTTACAATTAAAGCCAACCTCCTCTGGTCGTTACCACACGAGTCAACTTTTCCCTGATAATACACTTTCTTTTCATCTTTGATTTTGTGGACCACAGCTCTTCTGGCTGACAGATATTGCAACCATGTAGAGTCGGTTTTATTTTTCCGCCATTCACGTTCAGCTCTTCTACGCGCTCTTCTAAGAAATTTAACTCGAGTGCTATACCAGGGCGAATCATCTCGTACTATGATTTTCTTCTCTACTTCTGGACAGTGATGATCGAACACTAATTTAAGTGCATTTCCATGTACCTCCACCAGCTCATCTGAAGTAAGGTTGGAAGTATCAATACTTCCCAAGTACTGTTTTACTTCACTGCTAGCCAAATTTAGGTCTGCATTTTTATAATTTCTAAATCTGATTACTTTTTCATGTGTGAGTGGCTTAGGAAAATCAAAGCTGAAAGTAATCAAATCATGATCAGAGGTATTAGGGTCAGCATTCTCAACATCAACATCCAGAACACCACCACAACCCACAGGAGAGAAAACCAAGTCAAGGGTGTGTCCTAAGATATGAGTTGGGTGGGACACATGGTTTACAAAATTGTTCTGATCAGTCAACTCAAGGAACTCAGGAGAGAATGGCTTCAGATGAGGGCTGTCAACCCAGTAATTAAAATCTCCACATATCAAAAGTCTTCCGGTTTTAGCAGAAAATTCCTCGAGAAACTGCCCAAACTCTTCCATAAAACCCCTATCTGTGCCACGATGGCCAGGCCTATAGACAACTGCCATTCTTAGAATTTGTTGGAGTTTTATTTCCACTTCCAACAGTTCATAATAAAGAGGGGCTGGGTTATGGCTTATTTGCAAGATATTCACCAGAGATGTGGACTAGACAACTGCCACTCCACCACCCGGATGATCTCCCCTAGGCCTAGGAACATTTATTATGGAATGGGTTTTAGGCAATGCCGCCTGGATAATATTCAGATCTGACTCGAACAACCAGGTCTCAGTGAGACATAATACATCAAGGTTACGTTCATCCAAGATCTCGCAAATATGATCCATTTTGTTACGCAAGGAACGAACATTCAACAGACCCAGTTTCAACCGGCTCCCATGTTCATTTTTCAGTTTTTTGAACCTACAAAATTGGTGTTCTCAATAACTTTATTTCTCTGAGCTGTCATTAAAGGACAATTTCTACTTGAGGCGAAATGATTTGGCGGCTCCGTAACTGATGTGGAGCTCATACAATTTATACATTTGGGGGAAGTCTTGTTGGTGCAGTCTTTTGAGTTATGAGTACCGGCACAGAAGTTGCATTTTGGATCCTAATTTTTCCGATAACACCTGTCACTGGTATGACCAAAGCCCTGGCAATGGTAACATTGTGTTACCCAGAAGCGATCGTATGCACGACATCTCACAAGTCCAACATACACAGAATTGCCATCATCCACAATGGAAGAGCGTATTTCAGGTGACATTTTTACTACCGCAATCTTAGTGTGTGCATCACTCTTTTGTTTAGTGAATAGCAAATTCATAGCTAAGCCATCGTCGACCAGGGACTTTATTCTTGGGTTCTTGTTGAGGATGCTGGGAATGATCTCATTATCCTCAGCGTCATTAGCAATGCCTACCAGAGTCATTTTTGGCATCATCTTCTTTGGTTCGGAGACACTGAAGGCACTGTCCACCCCCAAACACTGATTGATGGCCCTTCCTGCATCTTCTTTGGCTTTCTTGGATGGAAGTCGTACCACCAGTACACCTGAATCAGTTCTAGTTAACTTGTTAACCGGAACCGAAGCCAAAGCAGTCTCGATTGCCTTTGTATCTGGTGGGCTTACTGGCTCGGAGGATCGGTCTTTTAGCTTCACTACCAGGACCTGATGGTCCCAGACAGTTTTTTTCTTTCCGCCATCTACCACCTCAGTGGTGCGTTTGGTCGGCTCCTTTTTGGTCTCTACGGTTTCCCTCACTACCTTTTCCTTGCTCTTCAAAACCTGCACTACATTCTTCTCAAACTCTCTTTTCTCTTTTTCTCTCTCTTCCACCTGCTCCTTCATGATTTCTTCCAATGCATCCACCTTAGCATTCCCCACCCTTGTCCACTCATCTTTCTCCTCACTTATTACTCCCTTTACTTTCTCACTTAAATGGCCCTCATACTCCTTTAGCTGCTCCTTGAGTGCCATGTTCTCTGCCTCCAGCTCATCTACTTTCCTTATTACAGCATCTAGGTTAGCAATTAATGGCCCATCTGCAGTTGCTACTGAACTGGCTCCACATATTTCTGTCAGTGACTCCACCTTCACACCTATATCTCTCTTCCAATTCTCCATAACATCCTTCCATCTTAACAGACCCATCATCTGTCTCTTCACTACAGCCAATTGATCCTCCACTTCATTACCCTCTGCCAGAAATCCCTCAAATTCATAGCTCTCTTCATCTCCCAATAAACTCTGCCTCCGTTTGCCTTGGCCGGTCATTGTTTATATTTATGTAGCCTACAATTAAAAATATACAAAACACTTAATAAAATTAGAGTAAAATTAAACTACTACCTGGGATAAACCCAGGTAGCGCCGCCCCCGTTTGTGTCACCCTATCTTGAAAAAAGAATAAATGGAAAAAATAAATAGAAATGGGTGTTTGCGAGGTCACCACGAGCAGGTGGGGTACGACTTGATTACCTTCCAAAGAAAGTAACCCAACCGAGGTGTCGCAAGTACTAGGCAAAGATGAAATGTGAAAACTTTAACCGTGTTTTGGGCCTTCAGCAGTAGCAGATACGTCACTCGGAAAACTAAACCCCATTGGTTACGATACTGCCACTGCGCAAAGATACATAGACCCTCTTTCCTCAGGAAGGTATGTATGTAGTATGTTCTCAGTTTTCATAAAAAATTACTAGATGATATTTTACGTAAGTGTTAATCACCCCGTTTGTGTTATTTCAGATATCACCCATCCCATCCCTGATCTGACTGGATACATCACAGAGGGCCAGATTTATGTTGAGCGTCAGCTACACAATCGTCAGATCTACCCACCCATCAATGTGCTGCCATCACTGTCCCGACTCATGAAGTCTGCCATCGGTGATGGCATGACTCGTAAGGACCACTCTGACGTGTCCAACCAGCTGTATGCTTGTTATGCCATCGCCAAGGATCTGCAAGCCATGAAGGCTGTGGTTGGTGAAGAGGCTCTCACATCTGACGACTTGCTGTACCTGGAGTTCCTGACCAAGTTTGAGAAGACATTTATCTCCCAGGGCCCCTACATGAAGCGCACCATCTTTGAGTCCCTAGACATTGGGTGGCAGCTGCTACGTATCTTCCCCAAGGAGATGCTCAAGCGTATCCCGGCCGCGACATTGGCAGAGTTCTATCCCCGTGACCGGCCGCAGTAAGAGGCACCCTGGCTAGAGACCTAAAGTTAAGGGAGATTGGACTACTTCCCCCATATTGGTGTTGCTGGTATCTTTATTATTGTTGTAAAACAGTTTAGCCAGACCATTGAGTTTTGTAATGGCACGGGTATTAATTGACTGTCAGAATATCGGTTGAAAATGCATGGGTATGCCTTCTCCATGCTGCACGATCCTCTGCTGCAGTTACCCAGTCAAGTCTCTCAACCAAAGCTATAAACTTACAAAACAGTTGCAGGATATGTAGTTTGGATCTAAGATATATAATTTAACATGCTCCAATATAAAGTAACCCATCTTGATAAAAAACGATTGCACCAGTATGGTATCCACGCCAGAATATAACCAATCTTTCTTAGCTATTGTGGGATCTCGAACCTGGACTTGTCTCGTCTGTGTCGTGTGGTGATTCTCGTCTCCTTTAACTGGTTGTATGTCCATTTTGTGCAAACTTTGGGATTAATCATTTGTGAGCCAGAAACTTTAGACTATTTTTTATGTTAAGGAGTAAGGCCAGAAAGTTTAGACTGATGAACACTAGATATTTATATAAATGGCCTTAGAGGAGCATAATAAATTTATAAGTGGTATCTGTCCAAGCCACTGCTTTATTGACATTGAATTTGAAGTAAAAGGATGAAGTTGAGATTATTAACATTGATTGTTTATTGTAAATATTGAACAAAAACAGTTTCACTGTAGCTTAATACAGTGTGGTAATTATTACTGTATGTACTTATAGGAGTTCATAAATTATTCTAACTAAAATTAAGAATATACCCGTAAGCAAGTTTTTATAATTTGTTCTAGCTGTCCTAAGGCTACCTAATTCTAGCAAATTTAAGTAGCTGGATGACACTTGAGTATTAGATTCTCAATTTTGTTTTATTATTTACAGTCGGAGGCAAAAGTCCTGTCTGACATTTTCCCCTACGAATGGTGAACCAGAGAAAGTTATGTACATTTGGGTTATGGTTATCTCACGAGTATATACCGTTACAGTCATGCTCATAAGACGTGTCCTACCTTCAACTTAATTTTCCTCTCGATTGAAGACTAACTTGGGAAAGAACAAAGACTGAATATAAGTGCTTCTTTTGTGCATATTAAGGAATATTTTCTAGCGTGTGGCCAAAGTTGATATTATGGAAGTAGGACACGACTTATGAGCGAGACTACACAGGTTAAGCCTTGTAGCAGAAAGGTAACAAAGAGCAACATCTTGCCCCATAACCGTGCAAGGAAGGGCGTGAAGCTTTTAGTCGGGATTACTGAAATGTTATTATAGCGGATCTTGAAGTTTCCCGTGTAATTGTATCGGTAAGGTTTGAAGCCGACCATCTGCCCCAAATACCCTGCTAAAGTTATTACCTTTGCTCCTTTCTGAGGGGTCCAAGGTGACCACATTACCCCCTCTCTCATATGATCTGAGGCGGGTTAGCAGGAGGAGTAGTTTACTTTCAGAGCACCAATTGGTCTTCCAAGGGCAATTTACTTATAGTGGTGTCAATGTGTTAAAGGATGACTGGTTGTTGCTGCTGTGGTCTGCCTGGTTGTATCCATCGACTATCTCCGTGCCACAGCTTCTCTTGTTCAGAATGAATTTGAGGATGTCTAACAACAATAACAACCTCTCCATAGGGTCGTCTGAAGATGGTGCCTTTTGTTGCCCTCTGCGTTGTCTCAAATTTCAATGGTTGACCACTTGTAAGGGTGATGGACAGGAGGGAGGGAGGGAGGTAATACGGTAGTCCTTTTTTTTTCTTTTTTTTCTTCTATGTGAGTGAGGGAGGCAAAAGGCAGAACTGCCTATAGCGAGTGCCTCCCCCATAGTTGAAAGAGTGACAGGGCCAAAATCAAGGGACGTTCGAGCCAAAATGCTGTACTGTTTATAATAGCACAGGCCTGAGATGATGCGAGTGCCTGCAAATGTAGAATCCAAACTAATTACCCTGTCAGTATGGTGACGCCTCTCTTCAATTGGCTTTGGCGATTATTAGACTATCCAGTTTAGGAATGATCTGTGAGGTTTTATTGGTATGGTTTGCAGATCTTTCGTTCCCTGAGGTCTTTCCTAAGCCAAGTAAAATGGTCTAGTGTTAGCCAAAGTAGAATGTGAAAGATGCAATCATATTGAAAGGGTAAAACGACGAGCAGATGTGGAGTAAACTTATATGTTCCTGAGTTCATGTATTTGATCGTAGATACTCGTAGCGGACCAAGTATTTATATTTTATGCTGTTGTTGCATAGCACAAGTTGTTGAATTTTGGTGCAATTGTAAATACCAGTATATTAGTTGGGCAGGTGTGTGGTAAAGCATAATAGTAAACATGATATTTGTTCAGATGTAGCACAAAATTATTCACTTTGTATTATATCTACAGTATACAGAATATATCGGTTTTAATGTAAATGCAAGGATTTTGTTTATATTTATATTCTAAGTATACATATTATGGAATACACAGTTTATTTGATTGGTGAATTAAGTTATATATGTTACAAATACCTGTACCGTTATTATTGCCATTCAATATTTACATTGCTGCATTTGGGAAAATGAAAAGTTTTACTGTTGGCTAGTAGTGGACATTGTTTACATTCCAATTGTTATACACAGCTGCTCTCGGTTATGTAGAGATTATAATTTACTTACTGTGGTAAGTGTCGACCTTGGCCTGGATACTCAAAGGTGGTTAGAAGTTTGTGAAGTGGTGGGAGACTTTGACGATATACAACCTATTAAGCTATTTCAGTGTCATACCAGTAACTTTTCCATATGACATAAATCGGCAATCATAGGTAATAATTTCTAGCATCTTTAGAATATTTTGGTAGTTGTAATGTAATATGATCATCTATAGCGCATATATAATGATTTAGCAGTCTTAATCTGTTCTCATTTATAGCATGTAGAAAAATATGTCCGTCATAATGTAATACTGTATGTTTATTTATAGTGTGTTTAAAATAAGTCTGAAGGTAATAGATTCATTGATCACATGTTTTTATTATTCCTGGCACGAGGATCAGAACATCCACTGACAATATACGACTGCCATAAGGTTTGCAAAGTCATAACTATTTTTGAGTATCCAGGCCCTTGTGTATATGTGAAACTCTTCAGGTATACAGTAGAGTTTATCCGTTGTCTGAACTCGGGCCATGTCTTAAAGTATTGGTGATGCTTCGGCGTCCTGCCAATAAAGTGTATAGTAAATGTTGATAGCTTTTTATTTACCAGCATTTGTGGAGAGGGAATTTATTGATACTAACATTTATTTATTTATACTTTTTGCAGATTTGTTGTAGACTTATTTAAACTTATCCCCCTTGCCACATGACTCGTTGCCGCCGTTTGGGGGCTTCCGGGCTTGTAGGTGGGGCGGCCAAGGTTCTTGGCCGCTTGTCATGTCCTTTTCTTTCTCCTCCTTTCTAGTTTTCGTTTTTCCCTCTTCCGCTTTCTCCTGGGGCTGCCATCCGAGACCGGTCTCCCACCCTTGAACTTTTGTGGTCCCGTCCCTCCCTTCCCTTCCGGTTGACTTCCCTGTTTGCTTCCTTCCTTTCTCTTTAACTGCTAAGGAGGTTCTAGTTTCCTTCGGGCTTCGCCTTGGTGTCTCTGATCACTGCTGAGTTGGCAGAGTCCACCTGGCGACAGGTGCTGCCGGCGAGGGCTCGCAAGGCTCGTTGCTGGAGGATAGGCACTATAGGGATGCTTTGGGGTTTCTGACTCTCTTCTCTCTTCCCAGTGAGTGTGTCAGGTGACTACGCCGGCCCCGTTCTCCATGGGACAAAGCTGCAGGACAAATGCCCGGGTTGTACAAGGTCCCTAGCTCAAAGCCGAGACCTGTCCCATCTCAATTGGCCGCATTCTGGGTTTCGTGGCCCTGCGGAGGTCTTTCTCCCTTTCGTTGCCAGGGGCACCTGGTAACCGCAGTATCTTCTTCCGTGCTTTACCCCCTTTTCTCTTGTTATGGTGACGACTTATGCTTTTTTCCCTGTTCTTCCCTGTTTATGGCTTCTGCTTTAGTGGTTCCGGTGAGTGAGCCCCTTGTGGCATGCAGCCTGCCACTTGGGGGTCTGTTGTCTGGCTGTCAGTCCGGTTCACCGCGGGAGCACGGTGAGTCGGGGATGGTTTTGGGTGCTCTCGACCGGCCCGCTGAACTATCCCTCGGTCGTCGCTCGTCCCTCTCGTCCATTACCGTTCCGAATCCTTCTCCTACCCTTCCGTCTTCGTCACGTCTTTCTCCGCCCTCCACTACCCTGGATTTCATCTCCTCTCCTGTTGTTATTTCTGCGTCTTCCTCTTCTTCCTCTTCTCCCTCTAGTCTTGTCACCCTCGACCCTTTTCTGCCCTCCCTCCCTCGTTCTCTTTCCTCTTCTTCTCCAGTTTCGTCCTCTTCTCGTCCTCGCTCCTCGGTCCTCCCTATGTCCTCTCTTTGCACCTCCTTCCTTTACTAAGTTTTTCTCCATCCCTGCTTCTGCGCCTCTAGCCGGTGATGACCTCCTCTTCCACCTGCGTCTCCTTCAGCAGGTGGGAAAGGACGTCACCTTCCACTCCCGCCATGATGCCTCCCGTCTTGTTACCGTCCAAAACGAACTTCAGGCTACTGCTATGTCCTCTTTCGTCGATTGTTCTGGCACCCCCATCCCGGCTCAAAAAGATCAACGACTCAACTCCTGTACAGGGACTGTCCTGATCCCCGCTTCCATCCGTCTCGGGGGTCGTCCTTTCGCGGATTGCGCCGACCTCGTCAAGGACATCGTTGTCGCTCAAGACCACAAGGTGGTTAGTGTGGTGTGCTACACTATCCCTCCTCGCGACCTTCGCCGCCATCCCGCTAACATTGCCAAGATCTCTTTTGATGGACTTTCCCTACCTGCCCATGTTATTGTCGGTGGTACTCGCCTCCCCGTGACTGCGTCTCTTCCCTGTCCACTCCAGTGTCGCAGCTGCTGGCGTTTCGGCCACCCGGCTAAGTTCTGCCGTACAGCCGCTGAGTGCCCACTCTGCCCGCGCTGTGCACAGTCCGGACATGCCGTTGGCGGATGTCAGTCAACGTCCCAGTTCTGCCTTAATTGCCGCGGGTCTCATTCGGCCGACTCTAAGATTTGCCCCGTTCATCTGTTCGAGTCTGAGGTTGCTGTCCTCAAAGCGAGACACGGCCTTACGCTCACCGCAGCCCGCCAAGAGGCTCGTCGCTTGGGCTTCACCCCTCAGTCGTTTTCCAAGACTCTGTCTCCTCCCTCCTCTTCTTTGCCTCCCTCTGCCACGCCCCCCCCTTTTTCTGGTTCCTCGGTTCCTTCCACCGCCTCCGCTCCCTCCGTCCCCCCGGTCGCACCAGTTTCGTCATCTGCCTCCCTTCCTTCTACCGGTGCTTCTCCTGGATTTTCTCCTTCCTCCTCTTCAGTCTCCTCCGTTCGTCCTTCCGTCTCTTCCTTTTCTGTCCCTTTGTCTAACACTTTCTCTGTTCTCAGTCCTTCTCCTACTTCTGCCCCTTCCTCTTGCTCTCTTCCTTGTTCC
>JBAKBP010024582.1:0-34904 GCA_037953745.1 Lithodes maja
GCTATTCAGGGCTACATGGGTGGATGGGCTATTCAGGGCTACGTGGGTGGGTGGGCTATTCATGGCTACATAGCTGGGTGGGCTATTCAGGGCTACGTGGTTGGGTGGGGCTATTCAGGGCTACGTGGGTGGGTGGGCTATTCATGGCTACATAGGTGTGGTGGGCTATTCAGGGCTACGTGGGTGGGTGGGCTATTCAGGGTGTGACGCATGTCCAGTGTGAGCATGCTGTACAGAACGCCTAGTCATGCCCCACTCTCGCTAGGATCGTCAGGGCAGGAACTTTGGCTGTAGTCTATGTAGAGTTTCCTAACTTAGTTCATGTGAGCCGTTGTACTATAAGTATTATGAATATGTATTTTGTTTTCATCTGAGTCAACGAGTTCTATTTTATATCATTAGTTATAAGTATTGTGTATAAAACTTATTTGTAATGATGAGAGGAGAGAGAGAGATTACGTAATGGGGGTCAGTGGGTGCGCCATGCGGGAGGTGGGCCTAACTCATTAGCACTCCCCCCTCCCCCCTCCCCTCAGTGCTGGGAAAGCCTTTGTCTATCCCAGATTGAGAGAGAGAAATTACGTCATGATTGTCAGTGGGCGGTCCTTAGTAGTTCACGTTGGGCTCACTAGAGGGCCGAGTATAAAAAGGGAAGGTCTAGCCATTTTTTCTTCAGAACTCATTAGGCAGAGCGACTTCTCATTTCCCTTGCTAACTATATATATTCTTCTGACTGATGTGAACTTTCTCTACTACCTTTGCATTCTTATCTCCTCTTTTCCCTACCCTTTTTAACTTCCATGGTCCGTTGGTGCAGAGCTAGTCAGCCAACGTATTATCGCTTGAGTTCTCACGAGATATATGCCTAGTAGATAGCCTATTTTGGAGGGTTAACTTAGAATAGGATTGATTTATGTTTGTTGCACTCGTATATGCATTTCCCTGTGTGTTATTATTATTGTTCCTGTTTTCTGCTGGTCTAGGTAATGCTAGACTGGGATAGGGCTACTGGTGTTGTGATTTCCGATGTGTACTAGATTTTGTTGAACCTGTACAATCGCAACGGAGAGCTGGGAAGCCTAGGGTGGTCTTTCTGACTGTGTACCTTGTGAGTTTAGCACTGTGTTGCGAGTGAGGGCTTTTGCCTCTGCCACCCAACACTGTGCTAACTCGTTTGCTTTGACTTTGAGAGGGTCGCCAGGAGAGAACCAGATACTAGCGATCTGGATCTCTCAAGAGAGCACCCCGTCAATTAACGTAATTTGGCCGCACAGCCTTAAGGACTTCGCTAGGCTACGAGCCGCTTGCTCAGCCATTGTTTCCTAGCCTACTACATCCCAGCTAGACTTTACTCGATCAGCAGATACAGAATAGTATTGAAGCTTTCCTTATGTATGATATTGTTTATGCACTATTGATTTCATGTGTTGCACGCTTGGCTACTTTAGTGATTAGTGGCCCACGAGCACAATCCGAGTAGGCTATTGCCGGTGCATTTGCGGAGTACTTCTTTTTAATGTTTGCCATTTACTATTGCATATTCTTATAATTATTCTTATGCCAATTTAAACCTTTAATAATATTTAATTGCCAGTGTTTTGCTTATTGAATTGCTGTTCAAAATCCGATACGTACTTCTTACGAGCATCCGAGAAGCATCTAACTTTTTCAGAAGATTCCTTGCTCGATGCTTAAGGACTATTAATTAACGTAACGTAATAGTGCCGATCCGAAGTAGAGGGTGGAGGACTTCTTAAGTTCTTAGTCAAGGGTGGATTACTTCGGCTTCGGCCAACACTATTCTTTGGTGTTGTTGTTTCTTACTTCTTTGTTTGATTGTTGACCAGACTAGATAATTCCTGTCTCTTTATTAGTCTGTTGTTGAACACTAGTACCGAGTTCTTGTATACCCCGTTATAGCAGATCGAACTCTGGAGGGTATTGGTGTTTTTTGTTCGGCTGGCAGTACTCAGGGTTTGGGATCGTGTGTTTCCGTTGTGGCAGCGAGCCGTACTCGAGTCCTGATTGAGAGCCCTTGTGTACCCGAGTGCCAGGTCGTAACAAATGGCGACCTTGCTTAGGATTTTGTGAACAGTATAAATTTTTGCAGAGTTGTACAACATTTGTTTGTTTGTATTTTAGCGTGCATATTGAAGAATATTTTTTTTTTGTATGGCAATTAGTAGAGCATTTAAGAGACTCCAGTTAATTTAGTAATTAGTGCTTGCATAGGAAGTTTAACACTTTTGTCTCGAGAATTTTTTTGTGGACTTCAGTATGTCGTGCACTAGCACTGACGATGAGCGAGAGATGCCATTTGAAGGTGTGCCGTTAGTAACCAGTGAGGAGGATGCTAGAGTTTTTGTGAGTAAGCGGTACCACGTGACGGAGGAGAGGCTGACTGGGGTGGATGTTTGTGGCTTGCACCTGATAGCCAAGGTTTTGGGCATTTCCAATGTAGTAGGGATGTCCAAGGGGGAGCTGATTTCCTGGGTGTTGCGTGGGCGACATGGGGTTTCGGAGGAGAGGGCGTTTGGGGGGGTTCCTCCCCAGATCCCCTCTCACTCGACTCCCACAGTGCCGTCCACTCAGTTACCGGAGGTTAGCACTCTCCCACAGAGGGATGAGAATTGGCAGATTGGAGTGCCCTCGGGTGGTGCACATGGTGGTTCCCCAGTTTTTGCCCCCCCTCCTTCAGTAGTGGCAGCTCCCTCTTCCTGCCTGTCTCCAGATATGGTATTTAGACTTGAGCTTGCTAAGATTGAGGCTGAGGCTAGGAAGCAGGAGATTGAGGCTGAGGCTAGGAAGCAGGAGAATGAGACTAGGAGGCATGAGATTGAGGCTGAGACTAGGAGGCATGAGGCTGAGCTTAGGTACGACTCAGAGAAATATTGTGCTAAATTAGATTTAGATAAGACTCGTGCAGAGTCGACAGGGACTCGGATGGGCCGTGAGGGCCAAGTAAGAGAACAGTCCTTGGCCCACTTAGTCAAATTGGTGCCGGTATTTAGTGAAACTGAAGTCACAGAATTTTTTAATCGTTTTGAGAAGAAGTGTAGGGAGCATAATTGGCCTAAAGAGAAGTGGGCAGCTCTAGTCTCCTCAAGACTTACGGGTAAGGGTCTGAAGGCTTATGATGCACTGCCTTTAGAGTCTTGCATTGACTACCCAGAATTGAAGAGAGCTGTCCTACGGGCATACGAGTTGCAACCAGAAACATATCGATTGAAGTTTCGGGGTGTTACAAAGACTAGGGAGGCGACCTTTCTTGAACATGCCCGGGACTTAAAAGATGCACTTAAAAACTGGACACGTTCTGAGAAAGCTGAGACGGCCGAACAGTTGACTGAGCTGTTTCTGCTCGAGCAGTTTTATAAGTGTACTGGGGCAGAAATGACTTTAACTATTAAAGAAAAGAACCCAAAAACTCTACAGGAGGCAGCTGAGATGGCTGACCTCCGGCTATCACTAATTCGTGGGTGCGGGTCTGCCCAGCGTAGTGAGGCAGGTAACAAGGGGCGTGACGCCCCACCCCCCCCGAGTTAGTGATATACCTTATGCAAACAAGTACAAGAGCCATGATACCAAGACTGACCACAAGACTAGCACCGTCCCATTTAAGAAGGGGCCGGGCCCTTCCCAGTACCAAGGGAAGCCCAAAGGGGAGTTGGAGTGTTATCAATGTCATAAAAAGGGGCACTTTGCAAGAGTCTGTCCTAGCAAACCACCTACAGCAGCTGTGTCTTTGGCCTGCAACATTGGTGTGTCTCCGAAGTCATCTGAGTTTGCCCGGGGCAGTTCGTCAGAGGCTGAGGCATAGCCAATGCAGAAGCACCTGGGAGGCTCGAACCCTGCTCAGGATGTTTTTTGCGACCATAGAGGGCGGGGTTGCGTGATGTGGGCGGGGCGCAAGCATGGAGTAGAGGTCTTGCGTGATACAGGTGCTTCCCAGACTCTGATGAAAAACTTGACTGGCTACCCTATAAACGCGGCTCGGGTGGTAGTGGTGCAGGGTATTAATGCAACTCGGTCATACCCGCTGGTGCGGTTGGAGTTGGAGGTGGATGGTGTGGCACGTGAATTGGATGTCGGGATTGTGGAGAAACTGCCAGTGGAGGGCGTCGACCTTCTTCTCGGCAACGACTTTGCAATGCCCGCGTCTGAGGTTCTACCCTTAGTCGTTGCCGAGAGGCCGGCCGACGTGAGTGGGGAAGAGCAAGAGTGGGTCGAGCGGTGCCAGACACAACCCATGGCGTGTATTGTCACCCGAGCTCGGGCAGCTAAATTGTCACAGCCTAGTCCTCCGTCTTCAGACCAGCGGAGGAACGATCAACAGGAGGAGGCTAAAGCAGGAGTTGGTTTTAAGAGTTTTGACTCGGCGGCTCTCCCGGGTGATTCAGTATTGGCACCTATGTTGGAGTCTGGAGAGGCCCCAGGACCTGTCACAGCTAGTGAGGAGGTAGGGCAGGAAGAGACTCCGAGGCAGCAACGTTACACACGGAGAGAAAAAAGGGTTGCTCAGTTTGATATTGGGGGAGGACTTGGGTTGCTTCGGAAGCATCTAGACAGGTTGGTTCCCTCAGATATTTGTAAACTGCAGTTGGAGGATCCGGAAGTTCAGAAGTGTGGTAATGGTGCTCTCGAGATCAACACGAGGACGGGGAAGCATGTCATGTGAACCTGTTGGAGGAGTTTGTGAGGCAACCACCTGAGCAGCCTACTGTCCCTGCGTTGGTCTGCCGCGGCCAAGGTGGAGAAGGAGAGGGGGGCAGTAGGGCACAGGTGGAGGAGAGTAGGGATTGTCATGTCTCGGCGGAGCAGTGGGCGGGGGACACGAGTCTGGTGGCTGTGGAAGTGCTAGAGCACCTGCCTGAGCAGCAGTGTGCAGCACTCCAGCACCAGCTCGGTTCATACCCCACTGGTCGTGCCGAGCCCCTGAGTCTCACAACTCGGGCGGTGCAAGATGTTCCGCGGGCAGGTCACGTGAATGTTGAAAGACCGTTAGCCTCGTTGTTTCGGTGGTTCAAGGTGGGCGACGAGGCTTTGGCATGGTTGCCAGGTCAGGGTCGACCCATGGCTGCCAAGGGTGGTGGTCAAAAGGAGGACATTGAGCAGATTGGTGAGGTTGGCTGTGGAGTGGATGTGCCCGGTCGTCACATAGCCTCCCAATGCTGCTCTAGTCTAATGCAACAGCCCTACCATAGACCGACTGTATCTGGCCATGTCTCTAAAAGCGGTGATGCTGAGCAGGCAGATGTCGTCACAAGGAATGCGGGGGTGCGCATGTACGGTATCGGCGGGGAAGCCTTAGCAATAATGAACTATGGGAGTGACTGCACAGGTGGTACTGATTGTCCCTCTCATGACCTGGCTGTTCTAGGGACGAAGGTGGAGAAGGAGGGAGACTACAGGTTAGAAGCTGCGGTCTCGGCTGGGTTGTGGGAGGGCACTAGGCATGTTGTTCGTGGAGACAGTGCAAGGCAGTTGTTTACTAGGCTATGGCAGTACTTTCGCATGTTTGTTGCTTCTCCAGGCCTGATGTACGGGGTAGAATCCGACATGCAGGCTGGAGATAGTGCAAGGCTCAGTTTAATTCCCTACCGTATAAATCCTGCTCGACAGCCTATGGTGCAAGCAGAGCTGGATTACGTGTGGACGAAGGGTCTGAGGGATAAGGAATGTCGTGAGTGGTCGTTGCCTGTAACTTTGCAACCGGTGTTAAGTGGCAAGATCAGTGAGTGTGTTGATTGCGAGAGTGTGTGTGCATTATCCCTGACAGACGCCTATACCTTATCAAGAGTTGACGACACCATAGACCGCCTCGGGGCTGCATCGCCTATCACGAAAGTAGATTTAGTAAAAGGTTACTGGCAAGTACCTTTGTCCGAGCGTGCTAAAGAGGTATGTGGTTTTGTTGTGGACGGGCGTGCCTACCGGTGCAATGTTATGCCTGACGGACTTAAGAATGCACCAGCAACGTTTCAGAACCTGATGAATGAAGTGGAAAAGGACGATGATGGGCTGGAGCATCCTGTTAGTTTCTGCTCGGAGAAGTACAATTCGGCCCAGGGGAGCTGCTCTGTTGTCGAGGAGGAGCTGCTGGCGGTTGTGCTTGCGCTGGGGCATTTCGAGGTCTATGTTCCAGCCTATGGTCCGGTCGTTGTAGTTTACCCAGATCATCACCCTCTCAAGTTCTTGGACCAGTTTCACAATCGGAATATGAGGCTGACCAGGTGGTCACTAAGGTTATTGGTATATAACCTGGACATACGCCATATTGCCGGTTGTGACAACGTGGTTGCAGATGGTCGTTCAAGGGTATATGATCCTGGGTAGATTGACACACGGGTAGCCTCCTGCTTTAGTTTGAATAGTATTTTGCGCTTGGTGCTTGTTGGCTCGCGGTTGTAGCCCAGCGTATTGGGTCGTAAAGCAGGAGTTGAGCGTTTGGTATAGAAGAAAATAGGCTGCCCTTATAGTGCAGCCGGGAAAAACATATTAAAATATAAAAATCATAAAAAAACTCTTTCTTTTGATATAGATAATTGTATAAGTTTGTCATAGCCTATAGAGTTTGAGTAGTCCACGAACTATCAAACGGCTGAGCTGCTGTAAGCTCGCTCTGGGAGCATGATATTGTGTCTTTTTGCTATTGTTGGGAGGAGTTATAAAATGTGAATTTTTTTTTTTTAATAATAAGATGTGTTTTGGTGATAAACTCAGCTTTGTTTTAGTGCCATGCGGTCGCTGGGTGTGAGGGGCTTGATGGGGTTCTGTGTTTGTCAGATTTTAGCTCAGGGTTGAGCAAGTAAAATCTTGGGGGAGGTGTGACGCATGTCCAGTGTGAGCATGCTGTACAGAACGCCTAGTCATTCTTACAGTTTCTTACAGTTTCTTTCTTACAGTTTCTTACAGTAGATCCTCTGGAAAAAGGCAAACTATGCCTGTGTATCCAGCTCAGTACCAGTACTTGCACTGCTGCGGTCATTCACAGTGTTGGCGGCGGCGGCAGTAGACGCAACATTTTTACTATTCTGTATTTTTGTTTTATAATCAAACTTCAAATCTTGTCTTCCCCATGCTTTATCAAGATTACTTTCAAACTCCCTTATTGATTCGGAATCGACTACATACTGGGGCATTGCGTTCCACTCATTTACCACTCTATCACAAAATGAGTTCTTTGCCTTCTCAAGCCTATTTCTTTCTTTGTAAATTTTCTTAGAGTGTCCTCTCGTTCTTGTTCCCTCCCGCATCAAGAAGATACCTTCACACACATCCTCATCGTACTTTCCTGACACTATCTTAAAAGTCTCTATCATATCCCCTCTCTTTCTCCTATATGCCAGTGTCGGAAGCCCCAGTGTCCTCAACCTCTGCTCATAGCCCGCGTTCTTCAACGTTGGTACCAGCTTGCTAGCTCTCCTCTGCACTTTCTCCACTGCTTCTATATCCTTTACCATATATGGAGCCCACACCTGGTTCGCATATTCCAGGTGCGGCCTAACCAGCGCTGTATAGAGATTCCTGAAGATTTCTTCGTCAAGTGACACAAATGTCCTCCTTATCAGCCCTACAATTCTATTGGCTTTGTTTATCTTTTCCGCTAAATGTTCTGAGAAATTTAACTTATTGTCTATCACTACTCCTATATCCTTTTCTGCACTCACTTCCTCCATCGCTTCATACATACTGTATCCTACCTTGTCTATCTTGCTGGTCCCAATCCGCATGTACTTGCATTTTTTTGGATGAAAAGGCATTAACCAATGCTCAGACCATCCCTTCATGTCCTCCACATCTCATGCCCCACTCTCGCTAGGATCGTCAGGGCAGGAACTTTGGCTGTAGTCTATGTAGAGTTTCCTAACTTAGTTCATGTGAGCCGTTGTACTATAAGTATTATGAATATGTATTTTGTTTTCATCTGAGTCAACGAGTTCTATTTTATATCATTAGTTATAAGTATTGTGTATAAAACTTATTTGTAATGATGAGAGGAGAGAGAGAGATTACGTAATGGGGGTCAGTGGGTGCGCCATGCGGGAGGTGGGCCTAACTCATTAGCACTCCCCCCCTCCCCCCTCCCCTCAGTGCTGGGAAAGCCTTTGTCTATCCCAGATTGAGAGAGAGAAATTACGTCATGATTGTCAGTGGGCGGTCCTTAGTAGTTCACGTTGGGCTCACTAGAGGGCCGAGTATAAAAAGGGAAGTCTAGCCATTTTTTCTTCAGAACTCATTAGGCAGAGCGACTTCTCATTTCCCTTGCTAACTATATATATTCTTCTGACTGATGTGAACTTTCTCTACTACCTTTGCATTCTTATCTCCTCTTTTCCCTACCCTTTTTAACTTCCATGGTCCCGTTGGTGCAGAGCTAGTCAGCCAACGTATTATCGCTTGAGTTCTCACGAGATATATGCCTAGTAGATAGCCTATTTTGGAAGGGTTAACTTAGAATAGGATTGATTTATGTTTGTTGCACTCGTATATGCATTTCCCTGTGTGTTATTATTATTGTTCCTGTTTTCTGCTGGTCTAGGTAATGCTAGACTGGGATAGGGCTACTGGTGTTGTGATTTCCGATGTGTACTAGATTTTGTTGAACCTGTACAATCGCAACGGAGACGTGGGAAGCCTAGGTGGTCTTTCTGACTGTGTACCTTGTGAGTTTAGCACTGTGTTGCGAGTGAGGGCTTTTGCCTCTGCCACCCAACACTGTGCTAACTCGTTTGCTTTGACTTTGAGAGGGTCGCCAGGAGAGAACCAGATACTAGCGATCTGGATCTCTCAAGAGAGCACCCCGTCAATTAACGTAATTTGGCCGCACAGCCTTAAGGACTTCGCTAGGCTACGAGCCGCTTGCTCAGCCATTGTTTCCTAGCCTACTACATCCCAGCTAGACTTTACTCGATCAGCAGATACAGAATAGTATTGAAGCTTTCCTTATGTATGATATTGTTTATGCACTATTGATTTCATGTGTTGCACGCTTGGCTACTTTAGTGATTAGTGGCCCACGAGCACAATCCGAGTAGGCTATTGCCGGTGCATTTGCGGAGTACTTCTTTTTAATGTTTGCCATTTACTATTGCATATTCTTATCATTATTCTTATGCCAATTTAAACCTTTAATAATATTTAATTGCCAGTGTTTTGCTAATTGAATTGCTGTTCAAAATCCGATACGTACTTCTTACGAGCATCCGAGAAGCATCTAACTTTTTCAGAAGATTCCTTGCTCGATGCTTAAGGACTATTAATTAACGTAACGTAATAGTGCCGATCCGAAGTAGAGGGTGGAGGACTTCTTAAGTTCTTAGTCAAGGGTGGATTACTTCGGCTTCGGCCAACACTATTCTTTGGTGTTGTTGTTTCTTACTTCTTTGTTTGATTGTTGACCAGACTAGATAATTCCTGTCTCTTTATTAGTCTGTTGTTGAACACTAGTACCGAGTTCTTGTATACCCCGTTATAGCAGATCGAACTCTGGAGGGTATTGGTGTTTTTTGTTCGGCTGGCAGTACTCAGGGTTTGGGATTGTGTGTTTCCGTTGTGACAGCGAGCCGTACTCGAGTCCTGATTGAGAGCCCTTGTGTACCCGAGTGCCAGGTCGTAACAAGGGCTACGTGGGTGGGTGTGCTATTCAGGGCTACATGGCTGGGTGGGCTATTCAGGGCTACGTGGGTGGGTGGGCTATTCATGGCTACTTGGGTGGGTGGGCTATTCAGGGCTACGTGGGTGGATGGGCTATTCAGGGCTACGTGGGTGGGTGGGCTATTCAGGGCTACGTGGGTGGGTGGGCTATTCAGGGCTATGTGGGTGGGTGGGCTATTCAGGGCTAAGTGGGTGGGTGGGCTATTCAGGGCTAGGTGGGTGGGTGAGCTATTCAGGTCTACGTGGGTGCACCCATTCGTCCGCCCCCCAGCAGTGGTGAGTGGAACCCGTTTGTCCCCTCCCCCCCAGCAGTGGTGGGTGGCACCCATTCGTCCCCCCCCCCAGCAGTGGTGGGTGGCACCTGTTCATCTCCCCCCAGCAGTGGTGAGTGGCACCCGTTCGTCCCCCCCCAGCAATGGTGGGTGGCACCCGTTCGTCCCCCCCCCCCAACAGAGGTGGGTGGCACCCGTTCGTCCCCCCCCCCAGCGGTGGTGGGTGGCACCCGTTCGTCCCCCCCCCCCACCCCCAGCAGTGGTGGGAGGTACCCGTTCGTCCCCCCCCCAGCAGTGGTGGGTGGCACCCGTTCGTCCCCCCCCCAGCAGTGGTGGGTGGCACCCTCCGTCCCGGGCGACTTTCGAATTTCGAGTTTTCATGGGTATATATGGATTCGTCTTGTCATTACGATTCCAACGGTCTATGATTTTTTTAATTTTAACCAATGTTTAGGCCCAATAGGCCTATTTTAAAGTTTATTATAATTTAAAGTTTAAAAACTCCATAGACGAGTTATCTATTTACGGATTTTGTTCAAATTTATACATAAAGTACAGTTTGACACACTGAATCGAATGGTGCAAACATAATTGAAATCAGGCCATTAGTTTAGAATTTCGTATTTGACTGGGCCTTCCTAGAGGGCTCAGGGGGACCGTTTTTTGGACATTAAAATTCCTCTGTAGCCCAAACTATAAGTCCTAGGGAATTTTACTTGGTGCCATTCGATTTTTCTCGACGAGCAGCTTCTATACGTGGTCGTAGATTGCAATTTCGACCAGCCATTCGGCCAGAATCAAAATTATTTGTTCCAAAATCCCTGGCTTTACCAGGAATATTTTTGCACTTGGAGGGCGACTTTCGAATTTCGAATTTTCATGGGTATATATGGATTCGTCTTGTCATAATGATTCCAGCGGTCATTGAATTTTTAAATTTTGACCAATTTTTAGGCCCAATAGGCCTATTTTAAAGTTTATTTTAATTTAAAGTTTAAAAACTCCATAAACGAGTTATCTATGTACGGATTTTGTTCAAATTTATACATAAAGTACAGTGTGACACGCTGAATCGAATGGTGCAAACATAATTGAAATCGGGCCATTAGTTTAGAAATTCGTATTTGACTGGGCCTTCCTAGAGGGCTCAGGGGACCGTTTTTTGGACATTAAAATTCCTCTGTAGCCCAAACTATAAGTCCTAGGGAATTCTACTTGGTGCCATTCGATTTGTCTCGACGAGCAGCTTCTATAGATGGTCGTTGTTTGCAATTTCGACCAGCCATTCGGCCAGAATCAAAATTATTTGTTCCAAAATCCCTGGCTTTTTTTAAAAGCCCAGGAACATTCTTACACTTGGCGGGCGACTTTCGAATTTCGAGTTTTCATGGGTATATATGGATTCGTCTTGTCATTACGATCCCAACGGTCTATGAATTATTTAATTTTGACCAATTTTTAGGCCCAATAGGCCTATTTTAATGTTTATTTTAATTTAAAGTTTAAAAACTCCATAGACGAGTTATCTATGTACGGATTTTGTTCAAATTTATACATAAAGTACAGTTGAAACGCCGAATCGAATGGTGGAAACAGAATTGAAATCGGGCCATTAGTTTAGTATTTCGTATTTGACTGGACCTTCCTAGAGGGCTTAGGGGACCGTTTTTTGGACTTTAAAAGTCCTTTGTAGCCCAAACTATAAGTCCTAGGGAATTCTACTTGATGCCAATCGATTTTTCTCGACGAGCAGCTTCTATACATAGTCATAGATTGAAATTTCGACCAGCCATTCGGCCAGAATCAAAATTATTTGTTCCAAAATCCCTGGCTTTAATTAAGCCCAGGTAAATGTTTGCACTTGGCGGGCGACTTTCGAATTTCGAGTTTTCATGGGTATATATAGATTCGTCTTGTCATTACGATTCCAATGGTCTATGAATTTTTTAATTTTGACCAATTTTTAGGCCCAATAGGCCTATTTTAAAGTTTATTTTAATTTAAAGTTTAAAAACTCCATAGACGAGTTATCATGTACGGATTTTGTTCAAATTTATACATAAAGTACAGTTTGACACGCTGAATCGAATGGTGCAAACATAATTGAAATCGGGCCATTAGTTTAGAATTTCGTATTTGACTGGGCCTTCCTAGAGGGCTCAGGGGACCGTTTTTTTTTTACTTTAAAAGTCCTTTGTAGCCCAAACTATAAGTCCTAGGGAATTCTACTTGGTGCCAATCGAATTTTCTCGACGAGCAGCTTCTACACATGGTCGTAGATTGTAATTTCGACCAGCCATTCGGCCAGAATCAAAATTATTTGTTCCAAAATCCCTGGTTTTAATTAAGCCCAGGAAAATGTTTGCACTTGGCGGGCGACTTTCGAATTTCGAGTTTTCATGGGTATATATGGATTCGTCTTGTCATTACGATTCCAACGATCTATGAATTTTTTAATTTGGACCAATTTTTAGGCCCAATAGGCCTATTTTAAAGTTTATTTTAATTTAAAGTTTAAAAACTCCATAGACGAGTTATCTATGTACGGATTTTGTTCGAATGTATACATAAAGTACAGTTTGACACGCTGAATCGAATGGTGCAAACAAAATTGAAATCGGGCCATTAGTTTAGAATTTCGTATTTGACTGGGCCTTCCTAGAGGGCTCAGGGGGACCGTTTTTTTGGACTTTAAAAGTCCTTTGTAGCCCAAACTATAAGTCCTAGGGAATTCTACTTGGTGCCAATCGATTTGTCTCGACGAGCAGCTTCTATACATAGTCATAGATTGAAATTTCGACCAGCCATTCGGCCAGAATCAAAATTATTTGTTCCAAAATCCCTGGCTTTAATTAAGCCCAGGAAAATGTTTGCACTTGGCGGGCGACTTTCGAATTTCGAGTTTTCATGGGTATATATGGATTCGTCTTGTCATTACGATTCCAATGGTCTATGAATTTTTTAATTTTGACCAATTTTTAGGCCCAATAGGCCTATTTTATTTTTAGGCCCAATAGGCCTATTTTAAAGTTTATTTTAATTTAAAGTTTAAAAACTCCATAGATGAGTTATCATGTACGGATTTTGTTCAAATTTATACATAAAGTACAGTTTGACACGCTGAATCGAATGGTGCAAACATAATTGAAATCGGGCCATTAGTTTAGAATTTCGTATTTGACTGGGCCTTCCTAGAGGGCTCAGGGGACCGTTTTTTTTGGACTTTAAAAGTCCTTTGTAGCCCAAACTATAAGTCCTAGGGAATTCTACTTGGTGCCAATCGAATTTTCTCGACGAGCAGCTTCTACACATGGTCATAGATTGCAATTTCGACCAGCCATTCGGCCAGAATCAAAATTATTTGTTCCAAAATCCCTGGCTTCACGTCTTGCCCCGGAATTTTTTTGCACTTGGCGGGCGACTTTCGAATTTCGAGTTTTCATGGGTATATATGGATTCGTCTTGTCATTACGATTCCAACGGTCTATGATTTTTTTAATTTTGACCAATTTTTAGGCCCAATAGGCCTATTTTAAAGTTTATTTTAATTTAAAGTTTAAAAACTCCATAGACGAGTTATCTATGTACGGATTTTGTTCAAATTTATACATAAAGTACAGTTTGACACACTGAATCGAATGGTGCAAACATAATTGAAATCGGGCCATTAGTTTAGAATTTCGTATTTGACTGGGCCTTCCTAGAGGGCTCAGGGGACCGTTTTTAGGACTTTAAAAGTCCTCTGTAGCCCAAACTATAAGTCCTAGGGAATTCTACTTGGTGTCAATCGATTTTTCTCGACGAGCAGCTTCTATACATAGTCATAGATTGCAATTTCGACTAGCCATTCGGCCAGAATCAAAATTATTTGTTCCAAAATCCCTGGCGCCCAGGAAATTTTTTGCACTTGGCGTGCGACTTTCGAATTTCGAGTTTTCATGGGTATATATGGATTCGTCTTGTCATTACAATTCCAACGGTCTATGAATTTTTTAATTTTGACCAATTTTTAGGCCCAATAGGACTATTTTAAAGTTTATTTTAATTTAAAGTTTAAAAACTCCATAGACGAGTTATCTATGTACGGATTTTGTTCAAATTTATACATAAAGTACAGTTTGACACGCTGAATCGAATGGTGCAAACATAATTGAAATCGGGCCATTAGTTTAGAATTTCGTATTTGACTGGGCCTTCCTAGAGGGCTCAGGGGACCGTTTTTTGGACTTTAAAAGTCCTTTGTAGCCCAAACTATAAGTCCTAGGGAATTCTACTTGGTGCCAATCGATTTTTCTCGACGAGCAGCTTCTATACATAGTCATAGATTGAAATTTCGACCAGCCATTCAGCCAGAATCAAAATTATTTGTTCCAAAATCCCTGGCTTTAATTAAGCCCAGGAAAATGTTTGCACTTGGCGGGCGACTTTCGAATTTCGAGTTGTCATGGGTATATATGGATTCGTCTTGTCATTACGATTCCAATGGTCTATGAATTTTTTAATTTTGACCAATTTTTAGGCCCAATAGGCCTATTTTAAAGTTTATTTTAATTTAAAGTTTAAAAACTCCATAGACGAGTTATCATGTACGGATTTTGTTCAAATTTATACATAAAGTACAGTTTGACACGCTGAATCGAATGGTGCAAACATAATTGAAATCGGGCCATTAGTTTAGAATTTCGTATTTGACTGGGCCTTCCTAGAGGGCTCAGGGGACCGGTTTTTTTGGACTTTAAAAGTCCTTTGTAGCCCAAACTATAAGTCCTAGGGAATTCTACTTGGTGCCAATCGAATTTTCTCGACGAGCAGCTTCTACACATGGTCGTAGATTGCAATTTCGACCAGCCATTCGGCCAGAATCAAAATTATTTGTTCCAAAATCCCTGGCTTCACGTCTTGCCCCGGAATTTTTTTGCACTTGGCGGGCGACTTTCGAATTTCGAGTTTTCATGGGTATATATGGATTCGTCTTGTCATTACGATTCCAACGGTCTATGATTTTTTTAATTTTGACCAATTTTTAGGCCCAATAGGCCTATTTTAAAGTTTATTTTAATTTAAAGTTTAAAAACTCCATAGACGAGTTATCTATGTACGGATTTTGTTCAAATTTATACATAAAGTACAGTTTGACACACTGAATCGAATGGTGCAAACATAATTGAAATCGGGCCATTAGTTTAGAATTTCGTATTTGACTGGGCCTTCCTAGAGGGCTCAGGGGACCGTTTTTAGGACTTTAAAAGTCCTCTGTAGCCCAAACTATAAGTCCTAGGGAATTCTACTTGGTGTCAATCAATTTTTCTCGACGAACAGCTTCTATACATAGTCATAGATTGCAATTTCGACTAGCCATTCGGCCAGAATCAAAATTATTTGTTCCAAAATCCCTGGCTTTAATTAAGCCCCGGAAATTTGTTGCACTTGGCGTGCGACTTTCGAATTTCGAGTTTTCATGGGTATATATGGATTCGTCTTGTCATTACAATTCCAACGGTCTATGAATTTTTTAATTTTGACCAATTTTTAGGCCCAATAGGCCTATTTTAAAGTTTATTTTAATTTAAAGTTTAAAAACTCCATAGACGAGTTATCTATGTACGGATTTTGTTCAAATTTATACATAAAGTACAGTTTGACACGCTGAATCGAATGGTGCAAACATAATTGAAATCGGGCCATTAGTTTAGAATTTCGTATTTGACTGGGCCTTCCTAGAGGGCTCAGGGGACCGTTTTTTGGACTTTAAAATGCCTTTGTAGCCCAAACTATAAGTCCTAGGGAATTCTACTTGGTGCCAATCGATTTTTCTCGACGAGCAGCTTCTATACATGGTCATAGATTGCAATTTCGACCAGCCATTCGGCCAGAATCAAAATTATTTCTTCCAAAATCCCTGGTTAAGCCCAGGAAAATGTTTGCACTTGGCGGGCGACTTTCGAATTTCGAGTTTTCATGGGTATATATGGATTCGTCTTGTCATTACGATTCCAACGGTCTATGAATTTTTTAATTTTGACCAATTTTTAGGCCCAATAGGCCTATTTTAATGTTTATTTTAATTTAAAGTTTAAACACTCCATAGACGAGTTATCTATGTACGGATTTTGTTCAAATTTATACATAAAGTACAGTTTGACACGCTGAATCGAATGGTGCAAACATAATTGAAATCGGGCCATTAGTTTAGAATTTCGTATTTGACTGGGCCTTCCTAGAGGGCTTAGGGGACCGTTTTTTTGGGCTTTAAAAGTCCTTTGTAGCCCAAACTATAAGTCCTAGGGAATTCTACTTGGTGTCAATCGATTTTTCTCGACGAGCAGCTTCTATACATAGTCATAGATTGCAATTTCGACTAGCCATTCGGCCAGAATCAAAATTATTTGTTCCAAAATCCCTGGCTTTAATTAAGCCCAAGGAAAATTTTTGCACTTGGCGTGCGACTTTCAAATTTCGAGTTTTCATGGGTATATATGGATTCGTCTTGTCATTACGATTCCAACGGTCTATGAATTTTTTAATTTTGACCAATTTTTAGGCCCAATAGGCCTATTTTAAAGTTTATTTTAATTTAAAGTTTAAAAACTCCATAGACGAGTTATCTATGTACGGATTTTGTTCAAATTTATACATAAAGTACAGTTTGACACGCTGAATCGAATGGTGCAAACATAATTGAAATCGGGCCATTAGTTTAGAATTTCGTATTTGACTGGGCCTTCCTAGAGGGCTCAGGGGACCGTTTTTTGGACTTTAAAAGTCCTTTGTAGCCCAAACTATAAGTCCTAGGGAATTCTACTTGGTGCCAATCGATTTTTCTCGACGAGCAGCTTCTATACATGGTCATAGATTGCAATTTCGACCAGCCATTCGGCCAGAATCAAAATTATTTGTTCCAAAATCCCTGGTTAAGCCCAGGAAAAATTTTGCACTTGGCGGGCGACTTTCGAATTTCGAGTTTTCATGGGTATATATGGATTCGTCTTGTCATTACGATTCCAACGGTCTATGAATTTTTTAATTTTGACCAATTTTTAGGCCCAATAGGCCTATTTTAAAGTTTATTTTAATTTAAAGTTTAAACACTCCATAGACGAGTTATCTATGTACGGATTTTGTTCAAAGTTATACATAAAGTACAGTTTGACACGCTGAATCGAATGGTGCAAACAGAATTGAAATCGGGCCATTAGTTTAGAATTTCGTATTTGACTGGGCCTCCTTGGAGGGCTCAGGGGACCGTTTTTTGGACTTTAAAAGTCCTCTGTAGCCCAAACTATTTTATTGTGTTATTTTTAATTTATATTTTGTATTCTATATACCATATGTATATTTGTGCATCATAATTTATTTAATTTATATTAAATTTGTTTTTATTTTCTAATTGTATTATAGTATATTTATCTACTTGTGACTGTTAATACCGTATACTATTGTGTGGATTTTGTATGTGTATGTATGTGTGAATGTGTGTGTGCTATTTATTGTATTACTTACATATCATAGTACTTATAGTCTACTAATAAAGGGGAATATAAAACACAGCTTTTATATCAAACACTTTGTATTTCATGGGATAAATGGCTAATAAAAATACACTTTGTACAATTGAAAACTCTACCTCCACACATAACACAGTCACGGCCGAGAGTTCTGTCCTACCTTCAGGATTTCAACCTTAATGATCTCTCTAATAAGAATATAAACAATTTACTTCCACGATTTCAATTTTACTTATAATATACTTCCACGATTACAACTTTGCTGATCTCTCTAATAAGAAGAAAATAACAATTTACTTCAAGCATTTCAACTTTGCTAATCTTTACAACAAGAATATAAACAATTTACTTGTACATTTCAACTTTTCTCTATTATAAAAGTATAATCAATTTACTTATATAAAATCAACTTAGCTTATCTTTCCAACAAGAACAGAAACAATTACCTAATGTTCAAAGCCTATATATTTAAGCTTGATCATCTTTATAATAAAAAAATATTCATAAATTCTTAACCTTTCTAATAATAAAATATATTAAATTTCTTACCACACATGGTTAAAGGGTGTACAGGCACCCACATAAATTTGTATCCCTTAGGTTATTTTAAGTATGGAATTAAAAGTAGTGTGACAGACTTATTTTTTCGGGTCGTATTTCCTTGATGTCAAGAGAGAGAACATATCAAGTTGAAATAACAAAGGTAGGACATAATTCTTGGCCGAGACCGTACAATACCACCGAATTTTGGACTGCACACGAAGACGAAGGAAAAAAATATTATACAAAAACCATAGGACGCGATTAAAAGTACCGGTATGGTGATTTAATTGATTGATGAGCTGTATGTTGATTTAATTGATTGATGAGCTGTATGTTGATTTCCTGGTTTGATTTAAGTTTTCTATATTCCAGTTGTCTTTTTTTAATCATGTTTTCAGTTATTTTCAAGTTCTATTGATTATATTGTCAGATTTTGGGGTTATTTATATGCTTGTTGTTAGATTTTTATGATATTTGTTTGTTTATTATGAGTTCCTTTGTTGCATTCATATTTTTGCAGTCTTAGTTTTTTCCAGTCTGATTATGAATTAGATTGTTTTCTATTATTTTTAGTTTTGTTCTATTATTTACTTCCTTCGTCCACGTAACAGCTGTTTTGTTGAGAGAGGGAGAAGGTACAAGCTTATAATTATGCCATTGTCTCCCCTCCCTCTCTTACACTTGGGAAAAATATTAGTTATCCATTTTCTTTTTCCATTTTCTTTTTCCATCTCCCATCCTTTTTTCATTCATGGGGGGAGGGGCGGCGGCTGGGGGGATTATTCATGATTATTTTATCGGGGTGGCTTTGGGGGCGGGGGCGGGGGGTGGAGGGGGGCTAGGAAAAAAGGGGGCGGGTTGAACAGTCATTTGTTTATTTGTTTTCATTAAGAAATATTGAATAAACAGTCAATGTACAAATTAACACTGTTATCTCCATCATCTTATTCACATAGTAATTCATATGTACACACTTTTATGTTACTTTCCATATTGTTCCTGTACACTTAGGGAGTAAAGAGGTGTGCAAGAAATCTGTACAGGGGAGAAGGAGGAGGAGGAGGAGGAAGGACCGAGCAAAAGAAGGAGGAAGGATAGGTGGGGATCAGGGAAGGACTTTTTAAGGATATTGGGAAACACATGCTAAAAATAACACAGTACCTAAAAAAATCATATATATACAACCACCAAAACATGAAAAAAGGAAAAAAATAATAAGTCCACAATAATAATAATAATAATAGGAAAACGTCATTAAACGCTATGTACAGAGGAAAGTTTAAGAGATGAGCTTGCATTTTGGTTTATCAGAAAGAATGCCATAGGTTGAAAGCATTATATCTTGATTACATTATCTTTTAAATCCATTATTATTTAGGAATGATACTAAAAAATCCTAGACTGTGGCATTATTAGAATATATTAAATGAGTTAACCTTTTAAAACAGATGGTGACTTTAAATATTTCATTTCATCTAACTGCAGACGATTATATTCAACTTAAAATCACATAGAAAAAAAGAAAAAAAAATTGGGAATAATATTTCGGGGTCGAATGCAGAGTTGAGATCGATATACAGCCTCGAACCCCAGAGGTCCTTCCTAAGCTGAATAATATCGTCTGGTGGTAGCTAGGATAAAAAGTGAATAAGTAGTCATTTGATTTAAAAGAATACAAAACATATAGAATTAATAGTTTGTAATTATTAGTAGGCTAGAATATCATCAAGCCATATATCTAATTATAATTTAACCCGTTCAGTGCGGCGTACGTCTCTTATTGCATTTTAGTTATATTTAGACGATTATATGCATCTTAGGAAGGATCTGTGATAGCTTAAAGGCTTGAGATAAGTTGTAGCCATTAAATTGCTAGAGGTCCTTCTAATCTGAATAAAAGTCTAAAAGTAACCAGAATATATTGAAGACGACGTCATCCGTACTGGAGGGCGTTAAAATGCGGAAAACAAAAACGAAATATCATAAATTTCAATCCACTTTTCTTTCCGCCCCAAGCATAATTTCTGCGACCTTTTGCAAGCAGTGCTCTTGACTAGTTAGCTGCCTTGGATTATTGGCTAAGGCGTATTTATTTATTGGTTTCTCCTTTATTTAAGTCGGGGTTACACGAGGGCTTTTTCCGCGGCTTTAGTTTCGGGCAATTGTGTTCTGGTATCTTCCGACTTAAAAGGTATATCCTATTCCAGTCTTTTAAAATCATATAAGTTTAGTCTAGTTACATATTCTGAATTAAAGTTACATATTATTTAAGTGCTTTTAATCATATACACTCAGTTTACTTACATTATCTGAATTAAAGTTACATATTATTTAAGTGACTTTAATCATATACACTCAGTTTACTTACATTATCTGAATTAAAGTTACATATTATTTCAGTCTTTTCAAACTACACAAATTCAGTTTAGTTATATCTTCTGAATTAAAGTTATATATTACTTCAGTCTCTTCAAATCATATGAACTCAGTCTAGTTGTTGATTCTAATGCGAAAATACCAAAAAGTTCTCCGAGAACAAAGTTGCTCATCGAAAATTTACGGAAAAAGCGCTCGTGCAACACCGCCCTTTACAGTGGCTTGACCCTTTCAGAACAAACACGGTTTCCTTCAGTTTTAATCGGACTATCATCAGACAATATCATAAGTGGGAGTCGGCGGGTTAATCGAGATGGTTCTAACCTCTTTGATTCCCATTAGATAGTCAAATGTTTGCCCGGGAACAAGAAATGCGTCCTTACTGATAGTCCATAGGGTAGAATGATCATTAATACCATCCAGTAGGGCTAACAGCAACAACCAAACTCAATAATAAAGAGTTCACATTGTTCTGGAGATTATACTTCGAGCTTATCAATGAGTATCTCTATTGCTTTGGAGGCGTGCGACTCCCTTGAATGGTACCATCTCGGGAAATTTCTAGCCCATGGACTAAGGGCCAAGTGACATAAAGATCACACGAGATCCTCCGGAAACTTTACTGGCTAGCACTAGACGGTTTTATTCAGTTTAGGCATGACCTATGTAAGTCAGAGGAGTAAAAGTAACTCAATTAACCCTCTGACTTTCAATGGTACTCCTAAAACTGAAGAGAATCGTCTATTAAGAACCAGAGTAAAATGGAAAAAAGCGGGTTCGTTCCAAAATGGATGATTAACATGATTTAGTGTTGTGGATAGGAACACTAATTACTTTTCCCTTGGCGAACGAAAGTAGTTAAAGAATGCGTCACCTTTCCCTGAATCGAGTAGCAAGGCTCTAAGAAAGCGCGACTCAGTTCCTCAAGTTTCATTCGGCAAGGAAGCGTAAATGTCCTGACGTTGATGTAATGAAAACGGCCATCAAGTATTTTCCGTTACGCTGAGAGTAGGAATTCTGAAAACGCTTAACATAATTATACCAAGTTACAAAGAATACAGACAGCCCTATTGAGGTATACTTGTAAAAACGTAAGACCGCAATTACTTAAGTTAGGACGGTGTATGACGCTCGTGAAATACGCCTTTCGAATTACAGAAAAACTTATCGCGGTGATCACGAACAGAGGAGACAAGTTACACAAAGATAAGAAATGAAATCCATTTCCCTAGCAAATTCAAGAATTATATGCTAAAAGAGGAAATACAAATTTTGCTAAGAGAGAAATAATAGTCTCTCTACTTGCCCAAAATACATACATGGGAGTCGAGATTACGTGTCAAGAGAGTGAACTGTTGTCGATCAAAGAAATGAGAAACGAGTAAGCGTGTTAACCGAGAAGACTGTCAAGTGCGATTAGGCCAATGAAAGAAACATGTACAGGGCCGTAAGATCGAACACCATTATTGCGCATCTCGAGTTGTTCCCGTTTGCTGTCGCGTCTCGAGGCGATCAGCGAAGGACGCGTTAGCATCTCGAGGATAAATATAATACAAAGGAGTGAACAGTTCTTAGTAGATCGAGTATAATACAAGAGCGAACAATACAACTGAGAAATAATCGGACGGATATAATCATCAAATTTCCCCTTCTGACTTGAGATGATCCTCGGCACGTCTGTTCGGAAAAAAATATAGTTAATTGGACTAGATCCTGAAGAGAACAGTACGCGTTTACCAATACTGATTCCACACGTTATTTTCATTTACTTTTCCATAAACAACAGGCATGAGTTACTTATGTAAAATTATTTACCGGGTACCCCATGTACGATTAGTTTTCTTTATGTTTGCTATAAATATCAACCGGTTCTATTAGTTTGGCATCAGTTATTTACTCAAGATATATTATGTATTATTATTATATGTAATTTTTCTTGTAATTTGTGAGTAATGTAAACACAATGGAGGGACTTAGAGTTTGGGGGAAATTAGTTTCAATAATCTAATGCATCTTACATCCTTTTGCATTATTTTTCACATCAATTCATAACATTTCTACTTCATTCATTTCATCAATTACTTATTTCTATGCAAGACTTTACCCACTTCTAAAATATACATCGTATTCTCGTATAAAACAGGCGAATCAATCGACCAAACAATAAAATTATTACATTATGATCAGCGAAGGAATGGCAATGAAATCAAAGTAAGAAAACGGAAGCAGAAACCCAAGTAAAAGAAAATAAGGCACACTATGATAATTATATTTGTGACCAGAGTAAAGATGGACCAGGAAAGAAAAGGAAAGGAAAACCAAACCAACGGGCAAATTTTCACCCAGTGCCAATTCAACCAGTGCTGTTTGGTTAGGTTAGGACTGGTTGAGGTAGCACTGACTTAAGGTGCCATTGGTTAAGGTGGCACTGAATTAAGGTGCCATTGCTTAAGGTGCCATTGGATAAGGTGCCATTGGTTTAAGGTGGCACTGACTTAAGGTGGCACTGACTTAAGGTGGCACTGACTTAAGATGCCATTGGTTAAGGTGGCACTGACTTAAGGTGCCATTGGTTAAGGTGGCACTGAATTAAGGTGCCACTGCTTAAGGTGCCATTGGATAAGGTGCCATTGGTTTAAGGTGGCACTGGCTTAAGGTGGCACTGACTTAAGATGCCATTGGTTAAGGTGGCACTGACTTAAGGTGCCATTGGTTAAGGTGGCACTGGTTAAGGCGGCACTGACATAAGATGCCATTGGCTTAAGGTGCCACTGCTTGACTACAGAAATATCAGATGCATAGACAAAATTGAATGTCCTGCATAAGGAAGAAACGCTGTGAATAAATAATATTGAGGGAATCGAAGAGGACATAATAGGCTCGGCTTGGCGGATTAGGACAGGAGACGAAAAATATAAAAGAGAATGAAAGAGACGGAAGGAATAGAACGAAGACGGGACGGGAGAAAAGAGACAGAGATTAAAGATAAATGAGAGAATTAAAGACGGAACGGGAGTTAAAAGAGTAGATTAAAGAGACGGAAGGAACAGGACAAAGGAAAATTCACCTCAGTAGAGTCTATAGGGGAAATTACCAGCCTCTATCCTATAAACTTTACTCGCAGGTCGAAATTATTGTTTATTATTTTATACATATATATATAATTAATAACATTTCTCTGTTTTGTGCATCATGGTGACAGCCTGTAGTGAGGGAGGGGGGGGGGGGGGGGGACCTGAAGGGTTTGGGGTGAATAAATCCTTTCAGTGAACTCGCGGTCAAAAGTCGGGTCGTTCCTGCAGAATTTCAACTAGTATTCTCTTCATAGTGCATTCACTATTAATAGGCCAGAAATCTTAACTCTAACCTCATTTTATTCAGGAAGGGCTGGAGCATATAGGCTGTAATTGACTGCTCCTATTTACCGATTGACTCTTTCCAAATCATAATAAGTAAAAACTCAAATACTGAAGTCCTTTTTGAGTTACGAGAGGCTGAGGTAAGGATTTCTGGCATACCTATAGTGAACAGGCTATAGTTATAAGTGAACACATATCCTTAACAGACATAAACAAAGCCTTTATATTCAAGGTCTGTTCATTGTGGGTTAGGAGTATTTTTGCACTAAACCAGAAGAGAAAAATGTATTTGAAGTTATGAAGGTGCGACACCGCTTTTGTCCGTGGGCGTACCACGGCTGCATTTTACCTTTATATTGAGGCTAACAGTAGGCAATTTTACTTGGCTTAGGAAGGAGCTATGGGGATCAAAGGGGTAATAGCTATCACAATTAACCTTTCCTCTCACAAACCCTTCCTAAACCAAGACGATTTGACTTAGCTTAGGAAGAACCTCTGGGAATGAAAGGGCCAAAAGTTGTCAAAACTATCCCTTTGATCCCCACAAATTCTTCTTAAAACTAAGACGATTTGACTTAGCTTAGGAAGGACCTCAAGGAATCAAAGGGGTAAACATTATCGCAATAAACCCTCAAACCCCCACAACTTCTTCCTAAGCTGAATATAATTGTCTAGTAACAGCCGGAATAGAAGGAATGAACGCGCCATGGCTCACCGAAAAGATTAGGTAAATATTGCCTCCCGAGAAAGACAGAAAGAAGGATAGATGGGTTTTCATTGTAAGTCTATGGGCCATTTCTTCACAAAAGGAATTTCCGGGCTCGATCCTACAAAACGAATTCGGGTATCCTATATATGACTATAATCAATGCATGATCTTAAACAGAAATACAATAAATATAACTTCTAATTCATATTTTGTGAATAATATTGGCTGTTTTGAACTTTTTCCAATTATTAAATTATTCATTTACTAAAGTTGCTTTAGAGTTATATATTTTAACATCGTTCTTAACACCAATAACTCCTAATGACATTAGTTAAAGCATGTGATTCTCCCAGGATTCGAACCCAGGATATCTCATACTGAACTTACACGATCTAACCATTACACCATCAATACATGAGAGGCTGAGGTCGGGATTTCTGCCTACCTAAAATAAACCGGGTATAAATTGTTTGAAAAAATGGCCCGAAGATCCTATAAATACGCAACTGAATCGCGACACAGTGTTTATATATAGATATTTTTTTTTTTTTAATTTTAATTGGTTAATCTTACCCCCCACTTATTTTTTTTTTCCTTTTTCATTTCTAACACAATCCTTTCAGTAATAGTACGTAAAAAAACTTAATAGTTACTAGGCTGGAGCGACAGACTATCCTCTGAGCAAACTCCCTCGCGCTTACTATCATAGTATTTTCCATTAAGGGAGCCCACCTCGCTTTTTTTCTCTTTCTCTCCCTCTCGCCTTGGCTTGTATCCATTCGGCCCCATTCAGCCTACTGTTTTAACACATTTACCCCCATCCAGGTGTCAATATTTTCCTGGCGAGCGGTAGCGAGCCAGCATGTACTGTATATATTTATGTTTCGACAGTAAGCTAAATTTGTACATTTTTCGATAGAAACATTTCTCTGGCAAAGCCGCATTTCTCCATACAATGCTGGCTCGCTATCGCTCGCCAGGAAGAAATCGACACCTGGATGGGGATAAACGTCTTAAAACAGTTGGCTGAATGGGGCCGAATGGATACAAGCCAGGGAAAGAGAAAAGGAGAGACAGATAAAAAAAAAGCCGGTGACCCCCCCTTAACTAACCTCTCCATAAATATATTCCAAATAGTCGATGTAAACACAACACCAGAAATCAACCACTAATAACAATGTATATAAAAAAGAAGATTCAGAGGCAAATTTCATCATGTGTTCCTAGTTCTATAAATTTGTTCCTATACGCATATTTTATTTTATTTTTTAGCTTTTTTTTTTTTAATTGGTTTACACTCTAATTTTTTTTTATATTTTAGTCTAGTGGCAATTATGTATAAAATCATTGGGACACTAAGCCAAATACTGCTGGCTAACCGACACCTGAGATATATATAAATATTTGAATGTATGAGACTCCGGCACCTGACTTTGGGCGCCGGAAAGTTCAAGACTGAATTCCCGGCGCCAGAATCTTGGGCACCGTGAAATTTGGGCACAACGTAAACTTTTGGCACCACGACGCCTGAAAATCCCGGCGCCAAACTAATCATCGTGCTCAAAATTCCTGGTGCCGAAAAATTCAGTGGTGATCTTTCTGGCGCCTTAGTTTCATGAGCCGGATATATTTAAACCCCAATATTGTCAGTCATAATTAATATAGTTTTTGTAGCCTGGAAGTCTGAATATTTGGCTAATGTTAACCCTTTCCCTACGACTTGTGCCTCAAAATACTAGAATATTTGTATATACAGGTACTTGAGGCAAAAACAATGTCAATCTTATCAGACAAATCAAAAGTATGTACGGTATATAAATGTTGGACGACAAAAACACCCGTCCACTTTTCATGACAGTTAATACGGTACTAATGTTTGAATCTTGGGTTGTTATTGCTATGAAGACGTGTACAAAAATAATGCTAGTGGAAAGGCTTGAACAAATTTGCCTTCTGGGCTGGCATGGAGGAGGAATAGACTCTACCTCAGGTCAGCAGGGAAAGGGTTAAGATAACGGACTTCTCTTTAGCACACTTGGATAACTTCAGTACATTTTGCATATAATCTTTCGCTTTCCCACATTTTAGACGACTGTTTATTACAATTTTGTTACAATCACAGCAATGGTATAAGCCCTACTTCATATTATAGTCTGAACCCCTTATGGATTGTGACACATTTTGACAGTGTACGTTGGCTATTACTAGACGATTTTATTAAGTGTAGGAGGGTTCTACGTGAGTCAAAAGGTAAATTGGTAATACCTTTACCCCCTTGATTGCTAAAGGTCTTTCCTAAGCTGTATAAAATCGACTAATAATAGCCAGAAGAAACTGCCACATCGCGTCATGATCCTCAATGGGTTAAGAAATTGGAGACCCCTATACTTTATACAATTTTGAGTCAATTTGGGTTTGATATACAACAGCAATTTGGCGAAACACTGATAACGCAAATGAAAGATACCGTTACTGAAGTGTCGCTCGATAAAAGCAAGTGTAACAAAGCTACACATTTGGAATGACTGAAGTAAATACGTTGAAAAAACAGTGGTTGGTTGGGGGGGAAGTATGTCGAGTGTTTGTCGGTGTGGTGAAGAGTTGAAGAAGAGACGCTGCAGTAAAAATATTTGAGAATTTTCTGACGTTTCGATGCCACTAACACTAGCGCTTATTCGCATACATTTATATTTACTGTGAATCGGGTCTACAGCATTAACGCCTCTTCAATACAATGGCATAATTTTTATCTTACTCTGGCTCGTATTGACTATTTTACATGGTTTAAGAAGAACATCGAGGATTCAAAAACTTGATTTCCAAAGAACATCAAGGATCTTTAGAGTTGGTTTCCCAAGGTCCTCCATGAACTGATGATAATAGCATAGAATAGCCAGAACAAGATGAAAACAAGGCATACTCGTGATGAAAAGGTTAAATTGTAGAAGTTATATATACCACGAACAAACTCTTTTTCCGAATGCGTGAGTGATATATAATGGCATCGGATAGAGATACTAATAAATCTTTTTACTACAGAGCCTCCAGTCGGGGGGAGGGTGGGTGGGTGGGGGTGTGGGGGGGCGGGGTGACCAGGCGGACAGATCGCAGCGTTTGGGCGACTCCCCAAATCGATAAAAAATAGTTAACCCGACCAAGCCAAGGATTTTGATACACCACTAAAAGAAAACGAGATCACACCAATCAATGTTTACAAATGCTTGTTCAAAGGCAGTCTGGAGGTGGATTCACACAAGCACTTCATCTGGGCAACTTTTTATCCACAACTTTAGTCCGATACATATCGGAAAATATTTGCGATTAATTTGGCAACAGTTTATCTGGTAAAATATTCAGACAATATATACTTTTGGACAATTTATACTTATCAATTACACTGGTGTATTATTATTATCATCTTTATATTATATATATATATATATATATATATATATATATATATATATATATATATATATATATATTAGATAGATTTATATTTATATATAATGTTTAGTAATTATTATAGCTCTTAGGTAGTCTAGTCAGTTTGGTGTTGAACTGCTACGCTACAGGCCCAAGTTCAGGGCCTGGTCTGGTCATACAGCAAAAACATTAACTCATGATGGGGCACTTTATACTGGGAGGATGGGACCAGTATTTCACTGGTACTGACCACTATACTTATGGTAATTTGGACTAAGTAGCCAAGAATTTTCATCAAAAATTAAATCAGACTAAAGTTGTAAAAAAGTTACGTGAAAAAGCACTCGTGTAAATCCATCGTTACGAGACTGCCCAGGAATCTTAAAGGCTGGTAAGGGTTAATATGATGGCAGGTACATGAAAAAATGAAAGGTTGAGAGATAATCACACTACACTTCACTTTGCTAGTTAGACATAGGCCAAGATGTGCTACTACGCGTCTCCAATCCTTGCGACAACGTTACTGTATGTGTGTACGAAGGCGTCGCTTTCCTAAATAACATGGCATAATTCGGCGTCATATTTAGAGGGCTAAAAGTTTCGCTCGATTGAATGTACACAGCTCCTCTTTAAACTAATCCATTCCAACGTCCTTTGCAACTATATTCTGTTTCACCTGTACCATGTCTAACACCTGAGGAAAAATGTACACAGCTTCTCTTCAAACTAAACCATTCCAACGTCCTTTACAACTATATTCTGTTTCACCTATACCTTGCCTAAAACCTGAGGCCAATTCAACTAATCTTCATCCCTTCTTCTTTAGCCTATGTGAAGTAATGCATAGTGTGATAAACCCACGACCTTCCACCTTCCTCCCGCTGGTGGTATTAAATCCACCGAACCGGAGGGCGGGAACCGAGTGAGGCCTTCCGGAGCAACTAATTTTCTTTGTACAACCAATTTCGCACAGTTTTTACGTGTGGCGTGCTTCTCATCCGATTACCTCCCTACATTTACACCAAAAAGCTTTAGTGTTTTCTAAAGATTAGTTACATTTATATAGATACAGGTAAATTTAGACTAGGCTAGGTTAGGCTACTAGTATCGGTGAAGCCATATGTATGAACTGTTTCGCCTTGGTTGTATATAAAAAACCTTGCATCCGGGGCGGGAACTAAAGGTGGATTCACACCAGCGATTTTACCGGCAATTTATGATCAGCAGATTTATTATGGCAACAAGTAGCGATTATGATTATTCAGTACTGGTATTTGCAACTAGACTGAAGGCATTATATTTTAGGCAACAGAATTCTTACTAAAGTACAAATTCAGTGGTGGCCAGGACAGTTACCAAGAAGTCGCCGATAACGATCTACTTATAGTCTAGTTTCTGATACCAGTAAAGAAAATTCCCAAAATGTAGCCAGGATAAAACTGGTGATCAATAATATCCGGAGAAAGCGATGGTGCGAATATCGTCCTTAAGTGAGATCCTGAGGGTAAAGGGGAGTGCCCGTCGCGACCCATCCTGAAGATCACCAGCATTGTACTCTTTCAGGAAGACGCGGCAATAACGCTGCCGGCTAGTTGGCTACGGGTCCTAACATGCTAGGAGCTCCTCGCGCAAGAAACATGTTCCTTGGCTGCTAGGAGACACGGATGGGTAACTTCTAGTGAATTCCAGAAAAGTTTTCCATAACTGCTAGGACACACAGATGAATAACTTCCAGTAAATTCCAGAAGCTTTCCATGACAGCTAGAGACATGGATAAGTAACGTTCTGTCAATGCCAGCAGTTTTCCATGACTACCAGAAGACATGGATGACACCTTCCAAAGAATTCCAGAAGATCTTTCCTTGACTACTAGGAGACACGGATGGATTCCAGGAGTTTTCCATGATTGCTAGGAGACATGGATGAGTAACTTCCAGTGAATTCCAGAAGCTTCCAGTACTGCTAGAAGTTTCCAGAGGCAACAAATTGGTTCCAAAATGTGTCCATGAATATTTTTTCCGCTGCTAACATGGACCGAGCAGCGATCAAATAACAAGGAAACTCAAATCAGCTGGTTACCGAGGTACTTAGGTGACTGAGTTTGGTAACTCATGGCGACTCCTAGCAATACACAATAGTTCTAGTAGCTGCTAGTAGCTCCAAACAAGATAAAGTACACAAAAAGTTCAGTATTGACTTATGAGCTAGAAATTTCTAACAACAATTGGCTTCATAAATTTGACAGAAGCTCTTGACAACAAACACACTGATCAATATTGTGCCAGTGGTGATCTGGTGCCATTAAAAATGTGGTTCCAGAGTGAATCCTACGAGTCTCCTGGCGGTAAATAAATACTGGAGGCTCCTTGAGATTATTATTAATAATAATAATATAATCATAATCATAACAATAATAATAATATAAAAAGGAGATCATTGAAAATTAGGGTCCAGGAAGGCGGATTTCACACAAACATTTTCTTCAGCAACTTCAGATAGGCAGTTATTCTAGCAACACTTCGGGAATCTCTTCCACTCGTATCAGCAACTAGACTGGAGGTAGATTACTTTAGGGGACAGAATCCTTGTCAAAGTTTAATTCACAAGCTACCTGACCAGAATTGCCGAGGAAAATTGCGGGAAAAAGCGTTTGTGTGAAATCGTCTACAGCGATCATGATGTTCCCGCAACGTCTAAGAGCTCCTCACAAAAAACAAGAATGGTCCAGCACCTGATATTGGTTGAAGCATCAAGCTCTCAGACAGGTGGTTCTATATAAGATCGAAGCTCTCAAAGATTGCGTTATTTATAAATTGAAGGGATTTATAAGTTGAAATCGCAGGAACAATCGTAGTGGCGAATTATCAGTCTGTACCGTATCTGTTTAATCATGTTATTTTGCAAGTATCGAAGTCTGTCATCAGCTGCAAGATACTGTAATGATTTTTAGTGATTTTAGTACTTTATTCTTGCATTACCCGGTACCTCAATGTATTCAAGAACCAGAGGTGCAAGATTCAATACACCATCTGACTGGAGGTGAAAATCGTCAGATAAGACTTTTTTTCTGCATTTGTTTATACTCCGAAACTGTGACGCCGCTATATTAGTTTATGTGATTTCAACTTGCATGGACTTATAGGGAGCTTCCAGTAATGGCTAGGAGACACAATAATCTGTCAGGAGGGAGATTGTGGTGGGGAGCATGAAACATTACACTGTATAACATGAGTGTGCAATATACAACACACATCCTGCAACACAACTCCTACATAAAATCAGCATGGAAAAATAATGTAATAATCGTTTTCCATATCAATTAAAACCAGCATGAAATATAATTGTTTTTTACATTACACTAATAATAACCAGTACAGTATGTATTAATCGTTTTCCATTACAATTTATATCAGTATGAAATAATCGTTTTGCATTACATATCTAACTCCTTTTTCAAGCTATTGTTAACATTTAGGTGATGCATATTATAAAATTATGTATAATGAGCTAATGCCAAAACAGGGAATAGCATTACACAGTATTCAAATTATTACAATTGATACATATTATTAATGTATAATGAGCTAATGCCATAATAGTGAATAGTATTATACAGTATTGAAATTATTCCAATGTATAACTGTTTTGTTGCAATCCATGCGTCCTACTATACACACACATATATTACAGCGCAGGAAATAATAAACCGGACAAACTGAATGCATGACAACTTGGTATCACCGGCAAACTACCATCCATTGACTCATTCACGGTATTAAGGACAGCTAAGAATAATCGCAGGTGCCCCTAAGAATCCACAACAACGTCATGTACCAATTGATAGAGAATTATACAGAGGCTACAATGCCATAAACTCATTGAGAATGTTGGATTAATGGAATATATGACATCATATTAACTCCCTTTACAACTTATTTAGCCTCTAACTATTCACACACAAAATTGTTGTGGAACTTTCATGGGTCCGACCTTATTCTTGAGTCTATCCCTAATTTCGAACATCTGGAGTGAGTGAGAGGGTATTGTTGTGCTAGAGGTCCACTCCAGCATATAAACACTGTATTACTAAAGCTTCACCAAATCCTAGACAAGTTTTTCCTTTCCTTAATACGGGTTTAACCAACTTCGCAAAGCATTGTCCCAGTCTTAACAAAGTTTGACAATTCCTTCCAAATATGGGTTTAATAAACTTTGAAAATATTGTCACAGTCTTACCAAAGTTTGACCAAATCCTAGACAAGTTTTTCCTTTCCTAATACGGGTTTAACAAACTTGAAAAGCATCGTCTTGCAAGATCGGCAAAGGACGGGGTGGCTGGCTTGGCGGACCACCCCACACGACCAAGTAAACAGCCGTGACAAGAGTGTAATCAGAGAACACGAAACCGCACAGTACAATCGCCGTCAATTGTTTCCCTACGCTTCGACCAGTAGTACGCAGCTACGAAGCATTTGTTTTCATTATAAATCACTGTATTAGATCTTTTACATTCGATACAGTTCCAAAATACTGTCGACAAAGCTTCATAAATTACTGTGGTATCTCATTTCAATCTGATACAGTTCCGAAATGGTGTCGAGATTCAATTGACGGCGAACGGACATTGGTGGCTACATCAAATGCCTTCTTCCTTGATTGACGTCATTCACGTTGATATTATAAACATTGTATATAAAGGCATAAGTTGTAAAACACCTACAAAATACTCCTTATTGCTCTAATTCACATAACTTAAGCAGCGTTTGTGACAGGAGAACACCGATAAAAACAGGGAGGCGATCTACACTTACGATATATTTTGTCTAGATGCCTCCCACTGTCTAAAAGCATTCCCTGGATGAAAGCAAAAACTGGTTACACTGACCAAATGATCCCTTTTCTTATCTGGGTCTAAAATTAGTAGAATTGTTGTCAGTGTGACTAGATATTCGGTCAGTTAGACTTTTGATCACCGCAATGAATTTCATCCAGTCAATTAATTCAAGCTGATATAAAGTCTTGATATCTTAACAATCTATATCCCGTGCTATTTGGTCAGTGCGACAAGCTAGTGTTTTCTGTGGTGTCACCGATTATCTATTAACTCTCGAAAAATGGTATCCAGAACCTGTATATATGGGCATCTAGAAAACTAAGGAGGGACCGAGCGAAATCTGACAACGGTGATCCCCAACTACAAAATATTCAACAATCATACAGTAGGATCTCATTTATCCGTAACTCAACTATATGAAAATTTTAGTTATTATATTTTTTTTTTTTTTTATATTATTACAGTATATATATTTTAGTGATTTATACAGCTATTTTTTGAAGCAATTATCGCTGGTGTCAATCTAGGTTGTATGCGATCGACCCTCCCAGAAGTGGACAGGTTATGAGATAAGTTTGAAACTGGGGATAAAATAGGAAAACAACATAAAAATTGTATAAAAAATATTGGGGAACTTTTATACATATTTAGCAGTTTGAAGAGGAACCTGTGTATACCATATCCAAAAACTCCATGAATCCAAAATTTCAATATGTGTCTTGGGGATAAATGAGGATCTACCGTATAGTCGAGAGGAGTCCGCGATCAGACACCCTCGGTCGTCTCCACCAATACATACATTATTTATTCCACACGAAAACAGTCCCGTCTAAACTCACACAAGATATATCCAAATTGATTAAATTACATCCAACATTTCAGTTCACTGGCTTTATAGGGTTTATTAGGGAAGGGTGATTTGGAACAGTGAATTCAATAAACACATTGGAAGGAATAGAAGAGGTTTGTGAATGGCGCAAGACAAAAGATTAAGAAGGAAGTTACCCCTTTAAATATGATGAGACGAATTTGCATCTTAGTCTGGCTATCATTAGACGATTTTATGCAGTTCAGGAAGGATATCTTGGAGCCAAAAGTCTAAAAACCTGACTATTATATCCGAACTACGAGAGATAATTCTGAAATTGAAGGTAAAAGTCTGAAGTTAGCCAGAAAGAAGCTTAATTAAATCATCACATTAAAGGGATTGATACTAGCTATTCACTCAATATAGGGAGGACCTAAGACGCTATTCCAACTTTCATTCTGGTTATCATTAGATCTTAAACAGCTTAGGAAGAGATCAGTAGTAATCAAAAGGGTAAAATCTATATAACTTAACGCTTTATGTCCAACAATCTCTTCGTAAACCATCAATAAAATCGCCTAACAACCGCCATAATCCAAGGAAAGAGTGCATCATGGAATACTTCAAAGGTTATTAAAGGATATTTTCTCTTGTACAAGATAAAGACTTTCGCCACTATGCATTTACCGTTAGCTCATCAATACACCTCCATTGCTTCTCGAGGAAAAAAAAATACGATCTAAGTAAGCTATTAACCATCAAAGGGAATATAGAATGAAGGTGCAGTTGCCGGCAATTGTTTCTGGACGCTTCGATCAAGATTACGAAGCTTCGAAGCCTTTATATCAGGGTTCTATCTCATTCAACATGAAGTATGAACCTCCGAAGCTTTTTTTCTCCATTATATATCATGGGAAAATCTCGAATTACGTAGCTTCGAATCCTATAAATCAGGGTTTGATCTCATTCAACAGGAAGTATGAACCTCCGAAGCCTTTTTCTCCATTATATATCATGGCAAAATCTTGTTTAGGTTCTTTAGTTCCAAAATGATGTCGGGAATCAATTGACGGCAAGCGCACAGAGAAAATGGAGGTAGGTGATGAAGAAAGGGGATTTGGACGCTGACTGTGTCCCATGGAAGGGGTTGAAAAGCTATTACTGTCAACACAAACTAGTCGCATTGACCAGGATATTCTTGTAAACAAACTAGACACTCTGACAAGCATATACTGTACTTGTATTTACCGGTGCCTAAAATTAGTCGAATTGGTTTGCCATTGTGACTAGCTATTCCGTCGTTAGGACAAGACTTCAATCGCCACAAATAACTTTCATCCCTTTGTTTAATTCAATTTACTATTAAAGTTTGTTTATCTGACAATAAGTCCTATTTATACTATCTGGTCGGTTTG
>JBAKBP010024583.1:0-34902 GCA_037953745.1 Lithodes maja
GTAGGTTAACAAGAAAAGTAGTATGACTAAGGGAAAAAAAAATATATATATATACAGTATATGGAAAACATGTAAATTTAAGTAAGGACAGATAATTAAGAACACCGGAAATTAAGAAAAGGTAAAGTGTTTAACAATGTATAAAGCAAATTTAAAGATAGTCAGAAAAATGTAGGTAACAAGAATAGTATGACTAAGGAAAAAAAAAAATAATATATACAGTATATGTAAAACATGTAAATTTAAGAAAGGGCAGATAATTAAGAACAGGAAATTAAGAAAAGGTAAAGTGTTTAACAATGTATAAAGCAAATTTAAAAGATAGTCAGAAAAATGTAGGTTAACAAGAAAAGTAGTATGACTAAGGGACAAAAAAATAATATATACAGTATATGGAAAACATGTAAATTTATAGAATCATGCCCAATCGCTTAGGAATTGAAAACATTCAAAACAATTTAGTACAATAATATCCTCATCATCATCAAGGGGGGGGGGGTATTTAGGGTCGCCGTTAGTCTGGGTGACGGTCTGGTAATAGGGGGTGGTGGTTCACTTTCACTTTGGAAGGGCGGGGTGGATATACCGTTAGTTCGTGTCGTTAGGAATGTGGGTCTGGGGGCGAGCTGGCCCGGGGACAGTTTTGGAGGGGGGGTCTAAGTGGTTTCGGTCGGGGGTAGTGATAGGGGGGTTTTAAAGATGAAACGGGCAGGTCGACTCGGGGTTGTTGTTGCGGAAGAGGTTGGTGCTGGGGAGGGGTTGAATTGTGTAGAGAGTTGTGGTCGTGAGTGGGGTTTGGGGAAGGGTGAGTAAGGCTGAAGGTTGAGTGTTTACTATGATCGGGTGGTTTGGAAGTTTGGTGTGTGGGGATTTGATAGGGAGATGGTGGGGGGGGTCTGGGCAGGCAGGGTTGTGGTTTGAGAGGGGTTGAATTTAGACTGATTTTATTTCCGGGAGAGACATGGATGGGATTTCGAGGAGTGGTTGAAGTTGAGAGGTTGATTATGTTGTTTGGGGCGAGAGAGAGAGTATTTTGGAGTTTAGCCAAGGTGGAAAAGGTTTTGTGGTTGGATTGGAATGGGAGTGGTATTTCGTTGAGCGGGATCTTTGGGGGGGGAATTTGGGGCGGGTGGGGTAACGGTGAAGAGGGGGAGGTTGAAAGTTCAGCTGGGCTCATGATGGTGGGGGACCGACTGGTGAGCAGGTGTTCGGTACGCATGAGGGGGGGGGAAATCACTTTGGTGGGAGTCACGCGTGAGGGGGGGATTAACGGCGCGTGTGGGAGGATCAGAGTGGTGGGGTGTGTCGGTGGCAGTAACGGTTTGCTTAGAGGTTATCTGGGGTTGGTGAGTTTGTCTGTCATGAGGGGGTGAGTCAAGTGTGGGGTTCTGAAGTTTATTAGGGGTGTGAATTGTGGGGGGGTGGAAGGGAGCTACTGACGGAAAACTGTCACAAGGGAGATTTTGTTGGTGGGGGAATAGCGGAGTATTTCTGGGGGAAGGGGGGGAACATGGTTGGGTCCCTAGGTCGTCACGCGTGAGGGGAGGATTAACGGCGCGTGTGGGAGGATCAGAGGGGTGGGGTGTGTCGGTGGCAGTGACGGTTTGGTTAGAGGTTATCTGGGGTTGGTGGGTTTGTCTGTCATGAGGGGGTGAGTCAAGTGTGGGGTTTTGAAGTTTATTAGGGGTGTGAATTGTGGGGGGGTGGAAGGGAGCTACTGACGGAAAACCGTCACAAGGGAGATTTTGTTGGTGGGGGAATAGCTGAGTATTTCTGGGGGAAGGGGGGGAACATAGTTGGGTCCCTAGGTCGTCACGTGTGAGGGGAGGATTAACGGTGTGTGTGGGAGGGTCAGGGTGGTGAGAGGTGAGCGAGTTAGGAAACGGGATTTGTTGGGGGGACTGCGGCGGGTTGGTGGGGGAAGAGTTAGGTGTAGAACAGGGGTTATTGGTAGAGGACTGATGTATGGATTTGGAGTTTTTAACAGGACGAATTTTGGGAATCTTCTTGGTGGCAGTCACGGTCTGGTTAGCGGTTATCTGGGGTTGGTGGGTTTTTTTGACATTAACAGGACGAGTTTGGGGAATTTTCTTGGTGGCAGTCTCGGTCTGGTTAGAGGTTATCTGGGACTGGCGAGTTCGTTTGACATGAGAGGGCGAGTCGAGTGTGGGGTTTCGACGTTTTCTTTTGACATGAGAGGGCGAGTCAAGTGTGGGGTTTCGACGTTTTCTAGGGGTATTAACTGTGTGGGGGTAGAAGGGAGCTACCGACTGAAAACTGTCACAAGCTACCGACTGAAACTTGTCACAAGGGAAATTTTGTTGGTGGGGGGATAGCTGAACATTTCTGGGGTCATGGGGAAAATATGTTGAGGGAGGCCTACATGGGTAGGCATAGCTAGAATACGGAGTTTGTTGGGGGGGCTGTGGAGGGTTGGTGGGGGAAGAGTTAGGGATGGTCAGAGAGGATAGAGGCAAGGAAGAGTGCACTGGGGTTGGACTTTCACCGGAAGTCATTTTGGAAGGGTGCACGGAGTCTTGGATAGGGGCTGAAGGGTTGGATAGGGGATTCATCGAACTGCGTAGGCATTCTTCTCTGATGGAGAGCATATGTTCTTCGAATAAGCCATACGGGTCGAGATGGGCGGTGATGTGGGGTGGGAGGATGTTTAACAAAGCGGTGAATAAGAGTTCATTTTGTTGGTCGTAATCTTCATAGCTATACGTGGTCCTCACGTATCTGTAGAGTTGTATGAGGGTCACATTTATATCCCCTTCATACTTGATCTCGTCGACTTTTATTATTTTGGGGGCGACGGGGGAACCCAAAAGTGGATCTAAGGTCCGGATCACGAAGGATCGAAACTGGTTCCAGGTACTCTCTGGCGTATTCTGTGCCACCATTTGGTGGATAAATTCTTTAAAGGTAGGCTTATCAACAAGTTGGGAAACGGCTTCTCCCAACTGTATAATATGCAAAATTCCCCAGGCGATTTTTTCGCGGTCATTATAAAATACCACATCGTATACTGGCTTTATTATGTCTAAGTAACTGGTGATATCATACGTGTTTAAATCATACTTGGGAATGTGTGCGAGTGGCTGAAGATTTCGACCTGTTGCCATGCTTCTACTGTTCCAAACTTGCAGTGTAATGCAACCTTTTATCCGAATCAAGAACCACCGCTGCCGCCAATGTTATGCCCTGTTTTTCTACAGGTTTAACTTGGGTAATGTGAGTTCTAATTGACTGGGTATAGAAGGCTGCATGCACAATACAAGATATGAGGAATAGAGAACACAAAGAAACACACGGTAGCAAGTTACACGATCACGTTTATTAATATACCACTGCAGAATACTTGTGTAAGACAATATAATAGAATGGAACAACACTAGCATAAGTGGATCTGGATGGAGCCTAGTCTCCCACTTCCAACGTTCAGGTATTAATCTTCTGATCACTGGCTTTGATTTAACAGGTTTATATACCGAAGACCATCATGTTACTTGTAGATTCCTATTCACTGTTAGATTTATTACTGGTAGCTCTGGTGCACAAGTAGTAGTTCACAGACTAGATTAGACACGCGTATTTTAGAGCACGGGAATTCTATTGTAACCTCAGAGGGGTACTGATCTAAGTTTTATATCCTTGTTTCAGAAATACATAGAACGCAAATCAGTGGGCGAACGTTAGATATCACTAGAGTTTTAATATCTGAATAAGGTAATTACGAGAGTCAAGGTCGCCTGTTAATTAATGAGCACTGATCGCTTAGTACGTCCCAAATGGAATGGTTAAGTCTGTATTACACTGGGCAAGGTCTTAGCCACTTCGTAGAAATATTTAATTAGTGAAATCTCTAAACAGCACAGTAAGATGTAGTACTGCTAAAGAGAATCTTGGGTAGTATCTGATGGGTCTGGTCCTGGTTATCTTGCGTCCATGATGTTGGGGGCTAACGACTGGTTCCGCGGCCGTCCAGGGTGTCCATATGTGTGAAGTTCTTAAATACGTGGGCAGGTCCTTCCATCCAAATCTGCCACGGAGTCTGCCGGTTCTGGGATCTCACTCCGGAACAACACAAGGGCAGAGCTAGAGGTTAACTGCAGGGTAGTGACCCCTGGTTGGTGTCTAGCTTTCAACTGATTTGACTGGGGGCGGGAGTTAGATTTATAGGCTCGGTTCTGGACCCTGTAGACAGTAGGGATCTCGAGTCTTATGAACTTAATTGAGCTCTCAATAGAAATGGAGACTAGGTAAGATGGTATTTACTGTTGTGGCACAGGGCTATAGGAAAGCCTTTATATTTCATATAACTGAGCCTTAGTAAGAGGTACTATTTTGGCTATACTGGACGTAATTAGGGGAGAGAGACTGGATCTACTTTGCGAGGAGGATGGGGACAGCTGTGATAGGAACGTCTCTCTAGATTGTTCAATCTTCATTCTATGGTATATCTGAGGTGTTAATTTAGTGATCAGAGCATGCAAGAAAGGTAAATGGTTTATTGTGAGTTAATAGAGGTTAGTAAAGGTGTTAGTCATTCATGGTTAGTTCATTGATAGGAAGAATTCCTGTGCTACCTGGCAATGACTCGAAAGTCAAAACAGGGGCCAGGTATACCTCCGCGGGGGTGGGGGTCTCCCTCCTCGGGTGGGCCAAAAAGGGGGAGCTGGGCGCACTCTCTCTGTGATCGTCGTCCGGCGGCTGTGGCTAGGGGCTTGCCATATCACCAGTGTTTATAATAACCCTCTGTGTATGAGACAGATGTGGGTGTCTTTAATACCAAAACCGAAGGTGCCTTAGCTAGCTGGTTTTACTCGGCTGGTTGTTAATTGTAGAGTTTGCTGGATGTGGTGGAGACTGGGTTGCTAACTCGGCCACATTTATCTGGAAGTATGGCAATAGAAGTTAGTAACTGGCGGGGCGGCTAGCCTCGCACCGACGACCATTGGGTGCAGGGTTGTGAATGTGTTGTAAGAGAATAGATGGCATGCAAGGGGCTAGTAAAGTTCTAATGTTGTTCTGGCCTACTAAGTGAAGGTAGGCTGGATAGGAGTATATATATAAAAGGTTGGAGAGCGTTAGCAACGGACAATTCAAGGATCTTCAAGAGGTATGAGAGAGAGGCTAGGTCGGACAAGAGTCGAGAAGCGCGGGAATTCTTACTGAGAGGGGGGAGAGTTCAAGGGCTACAGGGAAATTTTGCCCCTAAGGTCCCTGGGCGTGGGGGTGGCATTAGGCTACACTTGATATGGAAAGTTTGAAAAGGCAGTAGAATACGTTAGCCAAAATATGCTACCGGGGAATGCAACTATGGGGTGGTATATGAGTCTGGAAAAGATAGAGTTATGTGATCAGCCCGAGGGTTATGGATACTATTAGTTGGTCCTGGGAACTGCGTTTTCTATTAAATATAAATATAAATACCAACAAAAGCGGCAGTTCGTAGGGGTACTTAGTTATTGTTTCGGGGTACTTATGACAGATACTGGTAACCAGGTTATCTTATACAATCTCTGGTTGGGGTAAGAGGTGTAAGACACGAAGTAAATTGGCGTAGTGTGGGCTGTGGATACGAAGGAGGCAAGGGGAAGACGTATGACAATTGTGGAAAGTAAATGGAAAAAGGTGAACACAATGGCGGATAAAAATACTTAACCTAAGGATTGCATACATAGATTTATGGGGCGATGGGTCTTCATAAAGCTTAGTCTGGCAAGACAAGATGTTAGGGAATGTTAATATTAATACTTAGTTACTAGAGGAACAATGCAAGGGGCGACTGAGCACGGGTTACATATATCTATACTAGTCATGGAAAATGATAGAAGAGGTCTAGGGACAATCGTGGGTGTTTTAACTTCTAAAATATATATAAAATCTACTTCTCGGATGTAAGAACATACATAAATATTATGGCTGTCTGATGTGTTGGCATTGGCTCAACGTCGGGACAGGGCATGGGTTGTTTTTAATATGAATGTATATTCCTGTTCATCATCTTTGTAGTTAGGAGTGTAGGACACGAGGGGGTTAGTGTACGTGAGGTGTGGAAAAATGGTCAGTTTAGAAAAAGGAAAACTGGGTGCAGCCAAAAGCTGTTTAGCCCTGCGGGCTTGGGCCTGTCTGAATTGGCTGGCTCGGTCAGCTGGTCCTTTCGTTCTGTGGACCTTTCTTCCGGGTGTTTCTGTGCGGTGTTCGCTCGTGGCTTCTGTGGTGGGCTTCTTGTTCTGGGGCATTTTAATAAGATTATAGGCAAGCGTTTTCATTCTCACGAGGCGAAGCATTTCTTCTTCAACCGCGTTGTGAATAATTGGAACAGACTACCCTCGAACATTGTAAACTGTAATACTGTCGAAACATTTAAGAACCATCTGGATAAACACATGGCAAATAACCCCCGATTAACACAGTTTCTTTCAGAATAACGCGCAACGAAATGTCAACGAATACCGCAATGTATATTGATTTTCATACATCTGTTCCCTTTCAGAATTGTAGTAAATAGAGTTAGCTTAGATTACAAATCAACTTCTTTTTTCTCCCTGTCCTGTCCGAATTTCCGTGTCAGTGTTTCAATACTGCATGGTATTTTTCCTATCTGTTTCCATGCCAGCATTAGCTGGAGGGAGTGGTGGGTGGGGAGGAGCCTTCTTCTTTGCTATCCTTTTCTCTACCTCGTAGTCAGTAGATTAGTAGTTTTAGATATCCAAACTGCCCCGTAAGGACCAATAGGTCTGTTGCAGTTTGTTCTCCTTTGTATTCCTTTGTATTCCTTTGTATTCCTCCTTCTCTTTCTCTTCCTCTTCCTCCTCCTCCTCTTTCTCCTCCTCCTCTTTCTCTTCCTCTTCCTCCTCCTACTCTTTCTCTTCTTCCTCCTCCTTCTCTTTCTCCTCCTTCTCTTTCTCCTCCTCCTCCTTCTCTTTCTCCTCCTTCTCTTTCTCTTCCTCTTCCTCTTCCTTCTCCTCCTTCTCTTTCTCCTCCCTCCTCTTTCTCTTCCTCTTCCTCCTTCTCTTTCTCCTCCTCCTCCTTCTCTTTCTCCTCCTCCTCCTTCTCTTTCTCCTCCTCCTCCTCCTCCTACTCTCTTCCTCCTCCTTCTCTTTCTCTTCCTTCTCTTTCTCCTCCTCCTTCTCTTCCTCCTCCTCTTCCTTCTCTTTCTCTTCCTCCTCCTCCTCCTTCTCTTCCTCCTTCTCTTTCTCCTCCTCCTCCTCCTCCTCCTCCTTCTTCTCTCTCTCCTCCTCCTCCTTCTTCTCTTTCTCCTCCTTCTCTTTCTCCTCCTCCTCCTTCTTATCTTCCTCCTCCTCCTCCTAACTCATCCCACTAACCCTGAATACTATTTCTTTCAGAATAACTAACACACACAAGCACACACACAGAGAGAGAGAGAGAGAGAGAGAGAGAGAGAGAGAGAGAGAGAGAGGGGGGGGGGTCAATTATAGATAGATAAACAAATAAATAAAGATAGATACAGAGAGGAGAGAGAGAGAGGATAAAACAAGCAAGTAAAGAGAGAGAGAGAGAGAGAGAGAGAGAGAGAGAGCGAGAGAGAGAGCGGTCAGTTTGCCGATTGATTAGATATGCATACGTTTACTCCCATCACTTATGTATATATTCTGATGTTCATTATTAACACGGAAGGGTGGGGGGGGGGGAGTGACAGGAGAAAGAGAGAGAGAGAGTTACATAGTCGCATAGAGTTACATAGATACAAAGACTAGACAGAGTTTGCAGTCCCTACTAGGCAGTCCAGCCTTAAATAAATATATACATAAATATATATATATACAGTATATATATGCTAGAGTTTAAGACAAGCATAGTACAGTGGAAGGCTCTATCCCCACTCTGAGAGAGAGAGAGAGAGAGAGAGAGAGAGAGAGAGAGAGAGAGAGAGAGAGAGAGAGAGAGAGAGAGAACAGGGGAATATCAGAGCTCAATACAGATCAAAGACTCGTTTAATATCCACTTTATCCGATTTTGCAGTGGCATTCTTGTAACGTAGGCTTGAGAGGGAGGGGAGGAGGGCACACAGCCGCTTCATTGTTGAGTAGGAATGACGATAGGACATTGTTGAAGGGGGCATCAGGCAAGGGGTTTACAATAAGCTGGTTTATAGGTAGATGTATGTTTGAAGGGGGATATAATTATACGGTATATATTATTTTTCGATGCGAGTGAGGGAGACAAAAGGCAGAACTGCCTGTGGCAAGTGCCTCCCCAAGAATTGAAAGAGTGACAGCGTCAAAATCAAGGGATGTTCAAGCCAAAATGCCTGGATACACGGAGCTTGAAGCATTTTAAGTCACAGGAAGAGGGAAGCACTGATTCTGGGAGAGAGTTCCAGAGCTCAGCAGGTGAATAGAAGAAAGTCTGAGAATAACGTTTCACTCTTGGGTTGGAGAGTTGCACAGAGTTGGGGTGGGATTGTGTTGCAAGACGGGTACAAAGGAGTACAAAGGAAATCAAGCAACAACAGGTCTAGTGACCCTTCTAGGCTGCTTGTCCTCCAAAACACTGAGGATCAAGTGTCCAAACAGTGGTTTAGAGTGGGTAAGGGAACATTGGAAAGGGAACTACTGCCCTAGAACTAATGTCCGTGGCAGGATTAGGAAGTTAGTAGGGGACAGATGGGTTAGTAACTGAGGGGGTATACAATAAAGTTATTCATTTACAAACGCAGTCAGTCGCGGGTTTGATGCGAGATATTTGTCTAGCGGAGTTTAAATGAATCAACGGTGCTGCAGTCTATAACGTCTCGGGGAAGCCCATTCCACAAGTTGACAACTCGATTGAAGAAGAAATTCTTAGATTCGTGTGAGTTAAAAGATTTACCAATAATTTTGCAACCGTTTCCCCGCGTGTAATTAGATTGGTCGATAGTGAAGTACTTACTACAGTTCATATTGTCGATGCCTTTGATGATTTTGAACACTTGAATTAAGTCGCCTCTTAATCTGCGCTGGGTTAAAGGAAATAGATTTAATTCTCTAAGACGCTCTTCGTATGGTTTGTTCTTTAGGCTAGGTATCATTTTGGTAACTCTACGTTGAACTCGTTCTAGCTGGTTTATATCTTTTTGGTAATAAGGGCACCAGGATTGAACGCAGTATTTCAGAAGAGGGCGGACTAAGGAATTGTAAAGGGTTAGGATAACATCTTTGGATTTATGCTCAAATGACCTGCCTATAAAGCCAATTATTTTGTTTGCCTTCTTAACAACTTCTGAACATTGTTGACTCGGTTTTAGGTTACTCGATATTGTTACTCCCAGATCGGTTTCTTTGTTTACATTCTTAAGCTGAGTGCCATTCATCGAATAGTTTGCTTTCTCATTTAGGTATCCGATATGTAGTACTTTACATTTATCCGCATTGAAACTCATTTGCCAAATTTGGGCCCAACATGACAATTTATCTAGATTGTGTTGCATATCGTCAACTTGTTCTGGGTACTAGGGTACTAGGGTACTAGGGTTCTAGGGTACTGCATACCCTACGTAGAGGAGGTGGTATAAACTGGGAGAGCTCTGAGGAACATCGATTATTGTAGTAGCGATAGAATAGTGAGAGCGATGCCACATTGCGGCGAAGAGAGAGAGATTGCAGAGAGTTGGTGAGTGGACTGGAGTTAATGATACGAAAGGATTTCCTTTCTACTTTGTCTAGGAGTGCGGTGTGAGAGGATCCTTCCCACACATGTGAACAATACTCAATACAAGGACACACTGTGCCCCTGTACAAGCAAGAAGCTGTGCAGGGGTAAAGAACCCCTTGAGGCGGTTGAGCTCACCCAGCTTCTGGGAGTCTGCCTTAACAAGACTGGTAATATGGTCCTTCCAAATGAGACCAGAAGAAAAAGAGACACCGAGAATATCGAGAGAAAATTAAGGATTGATTTTTGTATTGTTGAAGTGTAAGGGATAGTCCTGTGGGAGTTCCGGACGGGTAGTAAGATGAAGAAATTGTGTTTTGGAAGCATTAAAGGTAACAAGGTTTTCTCTGCCCCAATTGGAAATAGTAGTTAGATCAGAAGCAAAGTGTTGCATGGTTTCATGATACGAAAAGTCATAATATTGACACAGAAAGGGGGCGAAAAGTCTTCAAATGGCGAAACTAATGGGCCGAACGTCTTGAAAATCTGAAAACTAATGGGGATAAACATGAGGAATAAGGGGGAACAGAAAAACGCCCCAACTCCCCTTAAGGATGTGATAGGAGGAAGTCGCCCTTAGAAGCACTATAGTCAATTTGTTTCCAGCTGAGGGTAAATTGCCATGTTTCTATCTCTGTTACTCAGTTATAAGGTAGATTTTGTAGCGAAATATGATGTTAATTATGAAAACTTGCCATTAATACGACACACAACCATAATTGTTTCATATGTGTCCATTACGTATCGATAAATTAGCTAATAAGGGATTCAATTTACCATCAGCTGGGAAGAAATAGACTAAAGTTACAATGGCTACTCGTAATTCAATCCTGCGCGTTATACAGTATTCCCATGTATAAGACCACGGAGAGGAACAGAACTTATGTGGCCAACTGTACAATTATTAAGGGGACATGGGCCAGTTTTCTGGACCACTTTCTCCCTCATGTTTAACCCCATTAGTTTTCAGATGTTAAGATGTTTGCCCCATTAGTTAGTCGATTCTAAGACCTTTCGCCCCATTTCTTCGTCAATATTTAGACGTTTCGTGCTATTTAGGTGTCGATTTTTTCCCTGGCGAACGATAGTGAGCCTGTAATGTTGGAAGAACCGGCCTTTGGCCGGGAAATTTTTCTACCGAAAAATGTAAAATTAATCTAGAAGGGGGATCTAATGGATGTTTTTTTTTTTTTTTAAATTTGATGGAGGTCTAGGGAGGAAACTAGAAAAATAATGAATACCTGTACATGGAAAAATCGCCCAAAAAGTGAACCCACCCCCCTTAAGGAAATGTCTGTCCTTTGCTTGATGCCTTTGTAGTGGATGTGATGATAGGAGGAGGAGATCGCCATTAGCAGCTCTGGTCACTATAGCTACTCGTAATTCAATCGTGTACATTATTATTTCCACGTAGAGGTATAGAACTTATGTGGGTAACTGTACATGACAAGCAAAGTGCCGTGCTTGCTTGCTTGATGATGCCTTTGTTGTGCATGTAATGATAGTCGGAGGAGGTCGCCTTTAGCAGCACTGGTTACTATGGCTACTCAATATTTCTCCGGCTTACCTCCCCCCCCCCCCCCACCCCCTCCGAACTCTTGACTAGGGCTGCTCCTCATCATGCGCTAGCGTGGATACACCGCTTCTATTTTGTTATTTATTTTTTATTATTATTATTATTAGTATATATATACAGTATATATATATATATATATATATATATATATATATATATATATATAATTATATATATATATATATATATATATATATTGAGAATATATCACAAATACACGTGAGCCACTAAATGTTTCTAGTCTCTCAGTGGGGATCGAACCATCGACCATCAGAACAATAGCCGACGCTTAATCAATTACACCACGGCAGTCTAAAAGACACTCAGCCTTCTATCCTATTTATGTTAGGGAGAAGGGAAACCCACTAGGCGAATATATTTCAATTCAAACCTAGTTGTAGGATCCATATTTCCAGAATACTGAATATATATTGAAATATATTCGCCTAGTGGGTTTCCCTTCTCCCTAACATAAATAGGATAGAAGGCTGAGTGTCTTTTAGACTGCCGTGGTGTAATTGATTAAGCGTCGGCTATTGTTCTGATGGTCGATGGTTCGATCCCCACTGAGAGACTAGAAACATTTAGTGGCTCACGTGTATTTGTGATATATTCTCAATATTTGTAACTCTCATGCTTTGTGGGTTAGAATTAAATTAAATCAATTTCAACCCGAGTTGCGTCGGGACACTCAAAAATCCGTGTATGGTATTCTGGAAATATGGATCCTACAACTAGGTTTGAATTGAAATATATTCGCCTAGTGGGTTTCCCTTCTCCCTAACATAAATAGGATAGAAGGCTGAGTGTCTTTTAGACTGCCGTGGTGTAATTGATTAAGCGTCGGCTATTGTTCTGATGGTCGATGGTTCGATCCCCACTGAGAGACTATAAACATATATATATATATATATATATATATATATATATATATATATATATATATATATATATAATTTATATACCGGTATATATTTTTTTTTTTAGTAATATATATTTAGCTTGACCCCTACACTAGCAAGATGCCTTCACAGAGGTTCTACAGAGTGCTATAGTAGAATCAAGAACTATAGAGAGCTTCAAGATAAAATTAGATAAGTATATGGACGAGATGAGTTGGGTGTGAAGTGTTAAAAGTGTAAAGTGTTAAAGTAGCCTGTAAAGTTGGCAAAGAGAGAGCGAGAACGAGAGCAAGAGCGAGTACGAGAGTGAGTGTGAGAGATAGTACGAGAGTTAGAACAAGAACGAGAGCGAGAACGAGAACGAGAGTGAGAGCGAGAGTGAGAGATAGAACAAGAGTTAGAACGAGAACAAGAACTGGAACGAGAACGAGAGCGAGTAGGAGAGGGAGAACGAGAGCGAGAAAAAGAGAGAGCACGAGAACGAGAGCGAGAGCGAGAGAGACACAAAAACTACATACAAAGACACTCGTTCAAAGCCGAGTGTGAGAAAACTAACCCTGCAGCCAACTATAAGGTATTAAAGGGGAGGTTTTTAGTGTGTTTCCTAGACTTCCATCAATCTTAAAATTATACCCCCTTGAGTCCCTTTCAAGATAAATTTGTAAATTTTTCGGTAGAAAAATTTCCCGGCCGAAGGCCGATTCCTCTTAAATTACAGGCTCGTTATCGCTCGCCAGGATAAAATCGACACCTGAATGGCACGAAAGGTCTTAATATGGGGTGAAAGTTCTTAAAATCGTTAAACTAATGGGGCGAACGTTTTATAATATCAAAAGCAATGGGGCTAAACATGAGGGTGAAAGGGGTCAAGAAAAAAATCCCTCAAGTGAAGATCTGCCCTTAAAGGGGGGTGGGCCGGTTTTCTGGTCCCCCCTTCTCCCTCATGTTTAACCCCATTAGTTTTCTGATTTTAAGATGTTTGCCCTATTAGTTTGTGGATTTTAAGACCTTTCGCCCCATTTCTTTGTCAATATTACGACCTTTCGTGCTATTTAGGTATCGATTTTGTTCCTGGCGAACGATAGTGAGCCCGTCATTTTGAAAGAACCTACCTTCGGCCGGGACATTTTTCTACCGAAAAATGTACAAATTAATCTAGAAGGGGGATCTAATGGATGTTATTTTCAGTTTGATGGAGGTCTAGGGAGGAAGCTAAAAGAAATAATACATATATTAAATAATCTACCAAAAAAATAGCCACTGTCTCCTTAACCCGGGAGCTGCGGGAAGACTCTTAAGAGTTCCCCCGGCGGACTGCGGGAAGACTCTCTGGAGTAAGTAAAATTAAAAATCAACTTTTGACATCGAAAAAAAAATATTTTTTTTATTTTTATTTTTTTATTTTTTTATTTTTATTTGTCCCCTGGGCCATGCAAAATCTCAGTCCTCTACCTCCCCTCCTTCCCCACTTTCCTCCTATCCCTCAGTTATCACCTATTTTCCCTATTATTCCCTTATTCTGAGGTATATTTTCATTCTAACATTAGCGAGTTGCAAGCAGGGTGTTGTCATCATTGATGGCCATCGAGTGCAAGAGAGAGAGAGAGAGTATCGATCGACTGCGTCGCAGTGGCCTTGGGGAAAATTGGCGGGAAGGTAGCTTGCCTCACCCACACATTATACAACTCGCGGGCTATATCTCCGATTTTGACCATCCAAACGCTGTTTTCACTCGTTTTATTGTTGTTTCAGGTTAATACCTTCATAATCAACCCATAATAGGCGCATATGGATAATTATTAATGCTATTAATGGTACAATGAATATTTTAGTGACGGAAACACCTCAAATACGTCAGCACAGGGGGAGGTTTTCATTTACCCCCGTGCGCACTTCAGAGGTTAAGGGGAGACTGGCCGTTTGTTTGGTCTATTAATTAATTTATTCATATATATTTTTTTAGTTTCCTCCCTACAGTAGACCTCCATCAAGCTTAGAAAAACACCCCCTAGATCCCCCTTCAAGAAAAATCTGTACATTTTTCGGTAGAAAAATGTCCCGGCCGAAGGCCTGTTCCTCATAAAATTGCAGGCTCGCTGTCGCTCGCCAGGAAAAAATCGACACCTAAATGGCACGAAAAGTCTTAAATTTTATAACGAAATAGGGCGAAAGGTGTTAAAATCGCCAAACTAATGGGTCGAACGTCTTATAATTTCAAAACTAGTGGGGCTAAACATGAGGAAGAAGGGGGTCCAGAAAAACGGTCTGCCTCCCCTTAAACTGCCTGTGGTGTGTGTGTGAGTGACGTTGTTGTCGTTGTCATGGTAACCAGACCACCACCACCACCACCACCTGTAGTGTCACATGTGTGTCTTAGACGGGGGGAACATGGGCCGGTTTTCTGGACCACTTTCTCCCTCATGTTCAGCCGTATTTGGTTTGAGATTATAAGGCGTTGGTTCCATTAGTTTGGCGATTTTAATAAGTTTCGCCCCATTTAGTTGTCAATTTTAAGACCTTTCGTATCATTTAGGTGTCGATTTTTTCCTGGCGAGCGAAAGCGAGCCTGTAATTTTAAGATTAATCGGCCTTTTTCAACCGAAAAATGTACTAATTAATCTTGAAAGGGGGTCTAGAGAGTGTTTTTTACAGCTTGATGGAGGTCTAGGGAGGAAACTAAAAGACAAATTAATATATATAAAAATAAATAGACCCCCAAAATAGCCACTTAACCCCTTAACCCCTTCAACACCACGACGTCTTTTTACATCTGAATCAGGCTAAAATGAGATGTTTTGATGCAGTTTAAGAAGGACCTATGTTCTAAAAGGGTTTATTGAGATCGTATTTACCCCATTTGAGTCCCATAGTTACAATTCAAACTAAAGAAAATCGTCTTACGGTAACCAGAATATGATGAAAATTACGTCATGGTGGTGAAGGGGTTAACATGCGTTAGGTGTGAGTGATGCTGCTGTTGTTGTTGTTGTTGTTGTCATGGTAACCAGACCACCACCACCACCACCACCACCACCACCACCACTTGTAGTGTCACATGTGTGTCTTAGGGTGGCGTATGTACTGTACCGTGCACTATAGGTTCTTCCGGTGGCGTATATACTGTACCGTACACTATAGGTTCTTCCGGTGGCGTATATACTGTACTGTACACTATAGGTTCTTCCGGTGGCGTATATACTGTACCGTACACTATAGGTTCTTGCGGTGGCGTATATACTGTACCGTACACTATAGGTTCTTCCGGTGGCGTATATACTGTACCGTACACTATAGGTTCTTCCGGTGGCGTATATACTGTACCGTACCCTATAGGTTCTTCCGGTGGCGTATATACTGTACCGTACACTATAGGTTCTTCCGGTGGCGTATGTACTGTACCGTACACTATAGGTTCTTCCGGTGGCGTATATACTGTACCGTACACTATAGGTTCTTCCGGTGGCGTATATACTGTACCATACACTATAGGTTCTTCCGGTGGCGTATATACTGTACCGTACACTATAGGTTCTTCCGGTGGCGTATATACTGTACCGTACGCTATAGGTTCTTCCGGTGGCGTATATACTGTACCGTACACTATAGGTTCTTCCGGTGGCGTATATACTGTACCGTACACTATAGGTTCTTCCGGGCATGCGCAGTTGGCCGTAATGTTATAGCTCGTATTCTGTGTAGAGTATTATACAATGGAATACAAAGGAAGGCAAGCAACAACAGATATAATGGTCCTTACTAGGTTGCTTGCAAAAAAAATATATATATATATATTTGTACATTTTTCAGTAGATAAATGTCCCGCACAGACTCGCTATCGCTCGTCAGGAAAACATCGCCACCTAAACAAAACATGAAAACTAAAGTGGCTAAGCATGAGGGAGAAGGATGTCCAGAAAAACGATTAGATCATGGCAATTTACCGTCAAAGAATTAACCCTTTCACGAACCGATGGCGCATTGCTGTTCCGTTTGCTGGGTAGCGTTGGAGGATTTTATTCAGCTTAGGAAGGGTGTACAATGGAAGGCAGAGGGTTAAGAGGGAATGGGTTTATTTATTTCGTCATTTATGCATGTTTTTATAATTGTTTTTAGTTTCCTCCATCAAGCTTACAAAATAAAAACAACCCTAGACCCTCCTTCAAATTAAGTGAGTGGGTGGGTGAGAGAGAATGTGAGTGACTGAGTGAGTGAGAAAGGGTGGGTGTTGAGTGAGTGAGTGAGTGAGTGAGGGAGAATGTGAGTGAGGGAGTGAATGAGTGAGTGAGAAAGGGTGGGTGTTGAGTGAGTGAGAATGTGAGTGAGTGAGTGAGAAAGGGTGGGTGTTGAGTGGGTGAGTGAGTGGGTGGGGGAGAGAGAATGTGAGGGAGTGAATGAGTGAGTGAGAAGGGGTGGGTGTTGAGTGGGTGGGTGAGTGAGTAAGTACAAAGGAGTACAAAGGAAATCAAGCAACAACAGATCTAGTGACCCTTCTAGGCTGCTTGTCCTCCAAAACACTGAGGATCAAGTGTCCAAACAGTGGTTTAGAGTGGGTAAGGGAACATTGGAAAGGGAACTACTGCCCTGCCACTAACGTGGCAGGACTAGGAAGTTAGTAGGGGACATATGGGTTAGTAACTGAGGGGAGGATAAAGTTATTCATTTACAAACGCAGTCAGTCGCGGGTTTGATGCGAGATATTTGTCTAGGCGGAATTTAAATGAATCAACGGTGCTGCAGTCTATAACGTTTCGGGGAAGCCCATTCCACAAGTTGACAACTCGATTGAAGAAGAAATTCTTAGATTCGTGCGAGTTAAAAGATTTACCAATAATTTTGCAACCGTTTCCCCGTGTGTAATTAGATTGGTCGATAGTGAAGTACTTACTACAGTTCATATTGTCGATGCCTTTGATGATTTTGAACACTTGAATTAAGTCGCCTCTTAATCTGCGCTGGGTTAAAGGAAATAGATTTAATTCTCTAAGACGCTCTTCGTATGGTTTGTTCTTTAGGCTAGGTATCATTTTGGTAACTCTACGTTGAACTCGTTCTAGCTTGTTTATATCTTTTTGGTAATAAGGGCACCAGGATTGAACGCAGTATTCCAGAAGAGGGCGGACTAAGGAATTGTAAAGGGTTAGGATAACTTCTTTGGATTTATGCTCAAATGACCTGCCTATAAAGCCAATTATTTTGTTTGCCTTCTTAACAACTTCTGAACATTGTTGACTCGGTTTTAGGTTACTCGATATTGTTACTCCCAGATCAGTTTCTCTGTTTACATTCTTAAGCTGAGTGCCATTCATCGAATAGTTTGCTTTCTCATTTAGGTATCCGACATGTAGTACTTTACATTTATCCGCATTGAAACTCATTTGCCAAATTTGGGCCCAACATGACAATTTATCTAGATTGTGTTGCATATCGTCAACTTGTTCTTTTGAGAGTACGCTATTTGCAATTTTTGTATCGTCAGCAAATTTTGAGATTGTGCAGGTGAGACCCTCATCTATGTCGTTGATGTAAATTAGAAAGAGAATTGGTCCTAGTACCGATCCCTGGGGTACCCCGCTACTTACATTGGTCCATTTAGATGCCTTACCGTTTATGACTACTCTTTGCTTTCTGTTGTTGAGCCAATTTTCTATCCATTTCAACACACCGTCTTGTATTCCATGCGCTTTTAGTTTTAGCAGTAAACGTTTGTGGGGAACTTTGTCAAAGGCCTTTTGAAAATCAAGGTATATAATATCTACAGCTTTACTCTCATCGTAGAGGTTGAGGATATCGTGGAAGAAGTCTAAGAGGTTTGTTAAACAGGAACGTTTTTTACGAAAGCCGTGTTGAGTATCTTTAAGTATGTTATTTTCCTCTAAGTGATTTACGAGTCTGTCTCGTATGACCGTTTCTAGCATTTTACATACAACTGAGGTTAAGCTAATTGGACGATAGTTACTGGGTAGGGATTTGCTGCCTTTTTTGAATATCGGTGTTACGTTGGCTAGCTTCCACTGATCAGGCATAGTTCCAGACTGCAAGGATTTATTGAATAGTAATGTCAGTGGTTTGGAGAGCTCATTCTTAGCTTCCTTTAGAACTCTAGGCGAGATTGTATCAGGTCCTGGCGTTTTATTTACTTTGAGTTTATCTAAACAATTCAATACTTCTCTCTCTGTAACGGTGATATTGCTTAGAACATCTGAATTATCAATCTGAATCGGCGATGGTGTAGGGATATCACTGAGGTCTTCGGTTGTAAAAACTGATGCAAAGAAGGTATTGAGGGCATTACTCATTTGTACTTCGTCTTTGGTGTATTCTCCTTTTTCATCGACTAACGGTCCAACAGTTGAAGTAACTACTTTTTTCTTTCTGATATAACTATAGAATTCTTTCGGGTTTGTTTTACTTTGATTCGCAATATGTAACTCTAAGGTCTTTTTACTTTGCTTAATTAATTTTTTGGCTTTGCGTCGTAGCTCTATAAATTTCACCCGTTCTTCGTCATTTTGTGAGGATTTTAATCTATCATTAGCAAATTTTTTAGCAAGCAGGCAGTTTGAAATATCTTTATTCCACCATTTGGGCTTATTATTATGGCCTGGACGCCGTATTTTCGATGGTATGCAGTCTTGCACTGCTTTTAGGTAAGTGGTTTCGAATAACTTCCAAGATGTATTTATGTCGTTATTGTTAATTAAAAAGCTCCAGTCAGTTTCTTTAAACATAGCTCTAAGTTTATGGAAGTTTGCTTTCTTGAAATTAGGGACTTTTTCGATGCTACTATTTGGTTCGTTACTAGTAAACTTTAAAGTGAAAGTTATCGTACGATGGTCGCTGTTACTGAATTCATCACCAACATTCAAATTCTCTATCAATTCTTCTTTTGTTGCAAGTACAATGTCAAGAACGTTATTACCACGGGTCGGCGTTCGAACAAATTGATAAAGCGAACTCTCTTGCAAGTTCGTATACAAGTCATGTCCGGAGTGTGAAGTAAGAGTATCGCCCCACTTGGTCACAGGTAAATTAAAGTCGCCAAAAATTACGGTATCTTGTGAGTTACTTACATCTGCAATTTGTTCGTAAATTTCTCGGTCAGTTTGCACTGATTGAGCTGGAGGTCTGTATATTAACGCAAGTATTATTTTTGTACCTTTATTATTCTTTATTAGCACAAAAGATGTGTCGACGTTCACAATTTGAGGTTTTGACACAAGGGTTGGGTTAAGACTTTCTTTGATATAAAATAAAACGCCACCTCCATTTTTATTTATTCGACTGTTCTCAAACATTACATAACCGGGAAGTGAATACTCTGCTAAAAAGTCTCTATCTTCTGTATTGAGCCAAGATTCTGTTATGCCAATCACATCATAATTTTCTGTAAACACTAGTTCCTCTAAATCTGAAAATTTATTGCGTATGCTACGAGCGTTTGCATAGAAAACCTTTAAAGTTGCGGTTTTAGAACTCGGTTTTAGAACTCGCAGAACGTTCTTTCATCGAATTTTTGGTTCTGGTCGGATCTACATTTACATTCATGGCTGTCCTCGGTCCTCGGTCGTTATCCCTGACGGTTTTGAATTTGGGTCGTGTTGGTGGAGATTTATCCAAATTCGCGGTTCTTGACGGATTACTATTTAATTCCTTTGTAGGTTGCCGTCCTCGCTGTCTTCGGTCCTCCTTCCTGGTTGTCCTGTGCTGAGTCGATTTCTTCTCCGAAAATCCTTCACCGCATCGTTGAGAAGACGCCCAAAACGTGCTGCTCCCACCTGGTTCAGATGAACTCCATCGTCCGAAAACAAATAGTCATCGTAGTAGAAATTGTCCCAGGTGTCGATGAATCCCACGTTCTCCTTCCTGCAGAGGTTTGCTAGACAACGATTTGTGCTGGTGGCTATGTTGTAAAATCGGCTCTCTACACCGAGCCGGGGGACGATTCCTGAGACGATGATCCTTGATGACTTCCCTTAAACGACTTGATCAGCTGCTGGTACTTTAAAAGCAAATCTTCCGACCGGGTTCGCTGCACATCGTTGGATCCAACGTGGATGACGTACATTGTATTAGCAGGGGCCAGCTTTGATACTTCGTCAACTGCTGCAACTACGTCATCCACACCACCACCAGGGATACAAAAACGCTTCCTGGTCTTAGGTGCCCTGGCGCAAAACTCTGTGAGCTGACCACGTATCATCGAGTCTCCCACGAGCCGGACTTCTTCTATTTCCTCTTCGTCATCTGAGTCTGCGAGTATCTGGAAACGGTTTTGACACTCGGTAATCGGTATGTGTTTCCTGGTCTTGGGGCAAACGTTGTTCCTCACGACACGGAAGTTGTCTTGAGGGGGAAGAGAGTCACTATTTGTATCTTGAGTATCGGATACATCAGCTGAAGTGGCTACTGTAGGCGTTGAATTGTTGGCAGTTGACGTTGGGGCGTTGGTGGCTGCTGGAGTTGCGGTGACAATTGAAGTTTGTGGTACTCCAACGTTGAGTGTTACAAACTCTTGGAGTGATTCCAGCTTCATGGTGAGGACGTTGATCTTGTTGTAGGCTTCATCTAATTTCACTGTAAAATTCTCTCGTTGCTGGCAGAGCCGGCAGTCTTGAAGATCGATAGTAGCAAACATGGACTCACCAAACCTACCGGCGCAGTTCGCACAAGCGCGAGGCATGGTGACAGTCACTTTCTTCAGATCACTTCACTCACTTAAAAAACAATTCACTCACTTTAAAACACTTCACTCACTTTAAAAACACTTCAATCACTTCAACCGAAAACAAATATGCTGAAATACGCAGAAATAGGTTATCAGGGGTGATAGCCTAACCGAAAACAAAAATGTTGAGATACGCAGAATTAGGCTTCCAGGGGCGATAGCCTAACCAAAAGTTTTTTTTTTTTTAAATTGAAATACGCAATAATAGGCTACCAGCGTTGAATAGCCTAACCGAAAATAATAAAATTGAAATTCGCAGAAATAGGCTACCAGGTGTGATAACCTAACCTTAAACAAATATATGTATAACAGAATATGTAACTAAATATACAATTCACCAAATAGAGATTATATAAAAATAAAGTGTGACTGCACACAAGGGGTTAATATACTGTGTCAACAGATGGCCCTGGTGTCACTGTAGCCTAGTAAAGCAGTAGCCTACTCTTTTTAGATAAAAAAGTGTATCAGTCAAAGGTTATTACAAGATCGTGCAAGCAACAACTAAAATTACAGATATATACTGTATAGCTACAGTAGGATACTAAATACAATATCTACAAGAGTTAATAATAAAACAGATTGGCTGGCTATAGGCTAGGCTAGGTTTGGGTTAGGTCAAAAGCTTGGCAGGTTGGGTTAGGCTAGGTTAGTTTGTACAAATACCACCCTTAGCTTAAAGTAAAATCAGTCTGAGGAGAAAAAGTCAAGAATATATCTAGGGGGAAAAGATAAATGAATGCACTTAAATTTGGTACAAAATTTGCTGGAATTTAATGTATAATCCCCCCAAAAGGTTTGTTTACAAAATGGCGTCGGCGTTAGTCTCTGTAGGCAGGTTAGTTAGTAAACAATATTGTTTATTAGCAAATTAATATGCAAAGCTTTACTTACATACAAGGCAGTTAAATAGATACTTACTACAGTAGGTAATGGGTAAAATTAGGGGCTACGATTTTATATAAAATAGTAATAAGAGAGCGTTTGTTTACAAAGCAAAACAAAACAATAGATGGCGCTAGTGGCGCCCTGTCCGAGCAGGAGTCTTGTGATAAACACAAAGTTTATCAGTCAATACACAGCGAAATATCGTGCAGTGTTACTTACTAAGCTACAGGATGGTTAAACGTGCTCTTAACCACCTTTCATGCACAAGAATGAAGAGGATGAGTAGTTAATACTCAAATTATGATCGATATCGTGAGAGCGTTGACAGAGCGTCTGCAGCGTCTGGCGGTAGCACTACTACTGATGTGTGTGTGTGTCACAATGTCACTGTGTGTGTGTGTGTGTGTGTGTGTGACATTAACAATCTTGATATTCTATTTTCAATAATTTCACTCCAACTCCAAACACCTCTCAAAGAAATTAATGAAATAAAGCACGTGATCCGCCGGGATACGAACCTGGGTTACCACACAACCATTACACCATCAATGCAGTTATTTCATAGGTCAGCCAGCCTAACTTGTCCTAAATTGGCAACTCTGCTACAGGTACAGTATATTCTCCTGCAAACAATGAACACCGCTGTCTATTAACTATGCAAACTAACAGAGTAGGCTGTCGATATGTACGAAAATATAAAACTTTCAACAATGTTAAAGACCCCATAACCTTCTGGATGTGTATACAGTATCTACTTAATGCACGCATTTTAAACTGTGGAAACATTCGGAAAATTATTGAAAAACATGAAAATGGAAGATTTTATCTATCTGTCTATTTCCATAAGCTTTGATACCCGAGGGGGAGATCACATATAAATCGTCCCCAATGTTCGTCACCCGTCAGACAATGTCCCTCTTCACAATCAACTCCACTTTTACTTATATTCCTCTCGCCTCCATCCCTCCACCTCACTCTCAGTCTGCCTCTCCCTGACTATTTTTCTACATCACTTTCATACACCGTTTTTGTTATTCTCTCACTCACCATATGCTCCACATGACCGAACCACCTCAAAGTGTTCCTCTTCACATTCTCCAGCAGCACTACATCCACGCCATGTTGTTCACTTACAATCGCGCTAATAAGTGATGTCTCGGCACCAAGTATGTTTTGATCAATAATTGGTATCATCAATATATAAGGTTCATTTCTTCATATAGAGTGAAATATACAAGCATGTTCCTACACTTACTCACCCTATTCAACATCTGACAGACATTAATACAGCACAGAACAAGCCAAACGTAATGATAGCTGGGACATGACTTATTAGCGCCACCGTACATACTATTTCGTTTGTCTATCTCTCCATGCGATTCCACAATCACTTCTAAAGTAGCACTGTTTAACCCCTCTCACTCTTGATTCATGTCTCTCCAGCAAGGTTCATACTATATTCTTGTAGGGTATGTCAGTGCACTCTATCATGCAGTGACCTCTTTACTGCCATGCTCACCACCCTATTCCTCGTCACTGCTTTCATCATTTCTACAACCTTCTTCCCCTGCTCCTTATATTTTCAGTACTTTGGAAAAACCTTCTCTATCAACTCTGTAATAGGCTGTCATCAATTCCTTATTCTTACTATAATTCGTTTCAGCTTACTTGCATTGTTCTTTTAAGACCACCTATAGCTTCTACTGCTTAATCTGCATTTAATGAGGTGTTATAAAAGGTAATGCATAGTATGTAAAGGCTGCGATGATATAGTTTGTTAAAACAAAATGTGCTTATCAATGCAAATATATATAATTAAGGAACACCCCGTTCTCAACATTAATCCTCTATTACAAACCCCAATGGGCGGGTGCCCGACCCCGAAAGGGGTTGAAATAGGGGAGCTATCCACCCGCCAAAGGCGGCTTTCTAGGGCCTTTCCTAGCTGATACTGAGAGGATTAGGTTCTAGTCTTGTGGTGATGGGCTGGTCTATCAGAGTGAGAACTGAGCGATCTCTGCCATACCCATAGCTTACTCTGACTGTTCCTTTAACTTATATATTTTCTAGATCTCAAGTGACGGCGTCTTTTCCGTGGATTGACCTCCCAATCAACCAAGATTGGAAGCCAAAGCGTCACATTTTCCCCTTGCCCCCTCAACTTTCTCTTCATAATTGCTGAGGGGCACAGGGCCCTGGGTGGGGCTTTGGTTTCCCAGGCGTTTCCGCACCCTCCTCAGCTCCCCGCCATGGAGTGGCTTCGGTCACCCAGGCTTTATTGTGGTCGGCAGGGAGGGTTCTGTGGGGGCGCTCGGTTATGGCCTTGGAATTGCTCGGGGCCTTGGGGCTGTTCGGCCAGGCAGCTTGGGGAACAACAACAACAACAACAAACCCCAATGCACTATAATAAACTTATGAAACCATATAATGAAAGGCTACATATTTCGGCCAAGAATGGCCCAAGATAGCCTGAGGCGGATTTAGCAACCTTACATTTTAGTACGGTATACTATTATATATTAACATAACTTTAATCAAGCGCTGGAGAACATGTATACCCATGTACTGCAAATTACTTTAGCCAACTGTGCTGTAGGTGGGATCTGTAAAGGGTTTGTGTCAGCATCATTCAGATAAGACCTAGGCTATGACCTCCTTAAAGCGTATAGGAGTGTGAGCCCAGCCTCCTTACCCACACTAAGTACCGGTGTTACGCTGAGAGCCTTGCAATGTTTATAACAATGCTTGGGGTTCTGGGGTCTTGCAGTGTGGTGTGGTGTTGGAGGAAAGATGTGCGGTATTTGTTATCTTCACCAAGGGAATTTCGCAAATATTATGTGGTCATCGCTGTCTGTCTGACATTGTGCTTATCAGCAAGATTTCTCAACATTTCTGACGGATATACTGTAGATAAAACTCGCCTGTACCTACATCTAGTATGAAAGAAATCAATATTAAACTTTGACCAAATGCCAATACCCAAATCCTCCCCGGCTCCCCAATTCACAATCTTCACAACACTTACCATGACACATACTGGTTATCTAAGGATTTCACACACACAGACATTTTGGGCAAGTCTCTTAACGGTGTAGCCTCTGTTCACCTAGCAGTATAAATAGGAACCTGGTATAAGTGGACGAAGTTGTGACGTCCCATCTGGGGTTGGTGATCGGTTACAAGGTGAGATGAGTATCGTACTGGTCAACCTAAGCTACTGGTCAGCCTAAGCCTTCGGGTGAGACTGGTACCGTAGTGAGAATGGTACCGTACAGATTAACCCTAAGCCTTCGTTTCCAGATGTCGCCAATTGGCTAAAATACAGACTACACACACATCCACAGCCATTCCAACCATACATAAACACTTACCATGCATTTCACGCAATACATTCCCAGTTAAGGAGGCGCGATAATAATGAGCTTAGCTCGCATTGCGTGGAATCCCCTTGACGAACAAGTGAGTGAATCACACACACACACCCACACACACACACACAGATATAGATAATTTATTGACCACAGCTTACATTTTTACATTAGTATATAATACAAACATTTTTATAAAGTTCGAATATAGAATATAGAACTTTTGAATTTTAAACTACAACTGTAGTCCAACATAAGATTAATATCGTTATTTATTTATAACATATCAAATCATTAAAGGTAAACACTTTCATATTATTACATACACATTACCAAATATTAAAGATAAACAGACAACATATCGTGAACCACTTTACATAATTATAACATCAGGCATAAACTGGTTTGAGAATAGATTTTCCATGGTTTCGAAGTTGTGAGTGTGTCTTAGATGTTGTGTGAGTGAACAATTCTGAACTACGTGTCGTTCCGTTTGTATTTCACCACAAACACATAGTCTTTATTCGAGAGGTAAACGCCCGCGACCCCGTCTGTTCCATCTCCCTGTCTCACACGCTAAGGAATGACCACTCACACGAAACCTAGTGAAAGATATTCGGTGAATTTCGTTTATGGTATGTTTATTCTTGTAAACAAACGGTACTGTAAATTCTGAATTTATTTCTTTATATGTCTTTCGTCTTGATGAATCGCTATTTGTAATGTTAATTGCAATCCTCTGCATAGACACGCTTAAATCTACAACATCCTTCGATATAAAATCTACAACATCCTTCGATATAAAATTCTTTATCAGCCTGATTACAATAGTATTTGTGTTGGTCACCGTTTTAATAACAAATGATAATGGATCATCGGTGTATTCAGACCTTTCCTGCCACATTGAATGACAACATTTGTGTTGCTTGTATTTAACTAGGTCTTGTAAAGGTGGATATCCTGACTCAACGTAACAAATATCATTACAAGTGGTTCGTCTCACACCGAGTAATTGCTTCAGACACCAGTTATACAATATTATCATAGGTTTCATATCAGCGCCTACCCATGACTCACAACCATACAAAAGAGACGACATGAGCGCTGCTTCGAATACTCGCCGTTTTACTACAAAAGGAACATCATTGTTTTTAGAAATAAAGGATACAAATTTAAGTACAGTACATGTGGTATTTTTGAAGTGGCGTGTACTCTGACAGCAGAGGAGGTGCAGCAACCGTCGCTCGTGAAGGGAGACCCATGATACGTATATGTGTCACAATGTTTCACCTCCAACCCATTCACGGCCAACGGCTTACGGTCCGCGTCACTTCCGCTAATGACGAAAAATTTAGTTTTGGATTGGTTAATTTTCATCCCGTAATCTGAACAATAATTCTGAAGCAGATCTAGTTTTTTTAACATATTTTTTCTGGTTGTAGATAATAGTATAGTGTCGTCCATAAGTACGAGAATATGTAACCAACCCAAAAAGCCATCCGGCCCACTACCTTCCGTAATGATCCTTATCAGATCATCAACAAAGATAATGAACATTAGGCATGAAGTCGGTGACCCTTGCCTTACACCCAGTGTTATCGTAATTAGAGCAGTACCAATCAGACTCTCTGTTATATTATACATGGCCACCAAAGCGCACAACATAACTGATCCACACCCAACCTCCGCAATACTCTAAATAACGTAACTCTAGGTACCATGTCGTACGCCTGTGAGAAATCCACGAATGTAACAAATAAAGAAAATGTTCTTCTTTTAGCCATATCACACAACAGCCGTAAAGACACAATATGTTCCAAACAGCCTCTCTTCTCTTGAGTACCCGCCTGTTCTCGGAATGGCCTAAACCACAGCTTTAATCGTGAACATAACACCATATCATATAATTTAGCCAGACTGTTTATTATACTTATTCCTCTATAATTCCGTTCATTTAACTTATCTCCTTTCTTAAATATGGTAAACAAAATTGCTCTTGACCATGACTGTGGGTACATACCTGAAGTGAATACTGTATTAAATAATGATGTCAGCAAGAGAATCCAAGAACAAGGTAAGAATTGTAATACACCTGGAGATAAACCATCAGGGCCACATGCTTTATCTGACTTCAGTTGCTTTGTCTGTTGCTGGACTTCAAGTGGGGAAATTGCTTCATCTAGGACAGGTATAGTGACATCAGTAGTCAAATCAGTGTCGGTGAGCCCTAAATTGGCTTGGGGGTTCAAGGTACTCTCATAGAACTGCTTAAACTCGTCATCAGTAGACGACAATGATCTGCTTTATTGTTACTCTCATACTCTCCCCTCCAATTTATGGCTCTCCATATTTTTAAATCATCTTTATCCTCTAATAATCTCTCCCATCTTCCGAAACTTCCATTCACATTCTGTACATGAGGCTCACACCTGCTAATATCCGCACATTGGTACAACGAACGTGTTACACTATTATTAAACACATCGACATCAATAGATTCTATAGGCATCTCTGTCTCTGCTAGATTACTTAAACATAGTCTCTCATTAACATTATTAACATTGATAGGTTTAGTTCTATTTTTACTCTGAATCGTGGGGCCATATAGGACTGCGTGATCTCCCAGGTGCTGAGCGCGAGCGAACACATTATCCAGATCTACTTCTGGCAATGATAATGTTATTGAAATAGAAGCATGATCTGATGGCAGAGAATCATCACTAAGAACAGAAAACTCGCTCACATCGCTCAACACCGTAGAGCTCACAATGCAAGTATCCAACTCAGACACCCAGGTACCGCCTTTCCTGTAAGTCACACACACACACACACACACACACACATACCTCTCCCCGTGGCGTAACTGATAGCGCGTTTGGCTCACAACCAGGATAAGATACATACTGTAGACTAGTTAGTCTATGTATCTTGAACCAGAAAGTCCCGGGTTCGAAACCCGGGCGGAGAAGAGACATTTGGGCAAGTCTTCTAAAGGTGTAGCTTCTGTTCACCTAGCAGTATAAATAGGAACCTGGTATAAGTGGACGAAGTTGTGACGTCCCATCTGGGGTTGGTGATCGGTTACAAGGTGAGATGGGTATCGTACTGGTCAACCTAAGCTACTGGTCAACCTAAGCCTTCGGGTGAGACTGGTACCGTAGTGAGACTGGTACCGTACAGATTAACCCTAAGCCTTCGTTTCCAGATGTCGCCAATTGGCTAAAATACAGACTACACACACATCCACAGCCATTCCAACGATACATAAACACTTAACATGCATTTCACGCAATACATTCCCAGTTAAGGAGGCGCGATAATAATGAGCTTAGCTCGCAGCATTGCGTGGATTCCCCTTGATGAAAAAGCAAGTGAATAACATACAGAATAAAATTATGATAATTAGATCACCCAAACTGGGGTTTTGGGACTTTGACCCTAAATATTCACATGCCTTTGTCTTTCAAAATAATGTATGAACGGAATTAAATTAAATTTGGACGTTACCTTAAATATAGATCGATGACTCACTTCAGCTCAACTCGGAAATAACAACGATGCGCCTGTAGAATGAATCAGCTACATACCAAAACGGCCATCACCAAATACAGCCCAGCATATTCAACAGCTCGGTCAATATCAACCGCAGACTTAAAAAGGAAATAACCAAAACGTCTATGAATAAATACATTCACTCGATCAATACTAATCAGACTAATGTTAACGATCACCTCAACCCATAGGCCTATTTGCCATGGACCATTTTCACCGTGGGCCAAAAGAGCTACAGACAAAAAAACGGCTACAGACTAAACCAAAAATAAAAATAAAGGCCAAAGACCAAAATAGCCCATGACCTCCCACTTTTGGCCCATAGCCCGCCGACCAACCACCAACACGGTCAATCACCCAGTACTGATTGGATTATGGGGGAGGTAGTTGGGTTACCTTGACTCCCTTCTTCCTCATGTTTAACCCCATTAGTTAGAGATTCTAAGACGTTAGTTCCATTAGTTTGTCGATTTTAAAACCTTTCGTCCCATTTCTTTGTCAATATTAAAACCTTTCGTGCCATTTCTTTGTCAATATTAAAACCTTTCGTCCCATTTCTTTGTCAATATTAAAACCTTTCGTCCCATTTCTTTGTCAATATTAAAACCTTTCGTCCCATTTCTTTGTCAATATTAAAACCTTTCGTGCCATTTAGGTGTCATATATTTTTCTCATGGCGAGCGATATGGAGCCTATAATTTAGGAGGAACTGGCCTTCCGCCGGGACACTTTTCTACCGACAAATGTACCCATTAATCTCGAAGGGGGATCTTGAGGATGTATTTTGTTTAAACTTGATGGAGGCCTAGGGAAGAAACTAAAATAATAATTAATACCATTAGACGGATTTGTTTAGACTTGAGAAAACCAAGGAAATTTAACCCTTTCAAGATACTATTCCGCATTTCTTGTCTGTTTTCCACACATCCTTCCTAAGCTGTATAAAACCGTCTAATGCTAGCCAGAATAGAGTGTCAGAATGAGTTATACTATTCAAAGAGTTAAGGTGAGATTTCCACTTGAGGGACTTTTTTCTTGACCCCTTTCTCCCTCATGTTTAGCCCCATTGCTTTTGAGATTTTAAGACGTTCGCCCTAGTAGTTAGGACATTTTTCCCCATTTCTGTCAATTTTAAGGCCTTTCGTGCCATTAAGGTGTAAACAAAATTCCTGGCGAGCGATAGCGAGCCTGTAATTTAAGAGCAACCGGCCTCCGGCCGGGACATTTTTCTTCCGAAAAATGTACAAATTTATCTTGAAAGGGGGTCTAGGGAGTGTAATTTTAAGCTTGATGAAAAAGTAGGGAACAAACTAAATACCTCCCCTTAACCCTTACTGTGCCAGCGACGCATTTTATATATTATTACCGGTGCATTTAGTCTATTTTATGAAGCTTATCTAGGATGTATGGCAGCTAAAAAGATAAATTGAGATAGTATTAGACTTTCAATGGGTAGACGTTCTTCCTAAACTGAATAAAACCGTCTAATATAGTCAGCATATAATTAAACCGTCTAATGTAGTCAGCATATAATTAAACCGTCTAATGTAGTCAGCATATAATTAAACCGTCTAATGTAGTCAGCATATAATTAAACCGTCTAATGTAGTCAGCATATAATTAAACCGTCTAATGTAGTCCGCATATAATTAAACCGTCTAATGTAGTCAGCATATAATTAAACCGTCTAATGTAGTCCGCATATAATTAAACCGTCTAATGTAGTCCGCATATAATTAAACCGTCTAATGTAGTCAGCATATAATTAAACCGTCTAATGTAGTCAGCATATAATTAAACCGTCTAATGTAGTCCGCATATAATTAAACCGTCTAATGTAGTCCGCATATAATTAAACCGTCTAATGTAGTCAGCATATAATTAAACCGTCTAATGTAGTCAGCATATAATTAAACCGTCTAATGTAGTCAGCATATAATTAAACCGTCTAATGCAGTCCGCATATAATTAAACCGTCTAATGTAGTCCGCATATAATTAAACCGTCTAATGTAGTCAGCATATAATTAAACCGTCTAATGTAGTCAGCATATAATTAAACCGTCTAATGTAGTCAGCATATAATTAAACCGTCTAATGTAGTCAGCATATAATTAAACCGTCTAATGTAGTCAGCATATAATTAAACCGTCTAATGTAGTCAGCATATAATTAAACCTTCTAATGTAGTCAGCATATAATTAAACCGTCTAATGTAGTCAGCATATAATTAAACCTTCTAATGTAGTCAGCATATAATTAAACCGTCTAATGTAGTCAGCATATAATTAAACCGTCTAATGTAGTCAGCATATAATTAAACCGTCTAATGTAGTCAGCATATAATTAAACCGTCTAATGTAGTCAGCATATAATTAAACCGTCTAATGTAGTCAGCATATAATTAAACCTTCTAATGTAGTCAGCATATAATTAAACCGTCTAATGTAGTCAGCATATAATTAAACCGTCTAATGCAGTCCGCATATAATTAAACCGTCTAATATAGTCCGCATATAATTAAACCGTCTAATCTAGTCTGCATATAATTATACCGTCTAATGTAGTCAGCATATAATTAAACCGTCTAATGTAGTCAGCATATAATTAAACCGTCTAATGTAGTCCGCATATAATTAAACCGTCTAATGTAGTCAGCATATAATTAAACCGTCTAATGTAGTCAGCATATAATTAAACCGTCTAATGTAGTCAGCATATAATTAAACCGTCTAATGTAGTCCGCATATAATTAAACCGTCTAATGTAGTCAGCATATAATTAAACCGTCTAATGTAGTCAGCATATAATTAAACCGTCTAATGTAGTCAGCATATAATTAAACCTTCTAATGTAGTCAGCATATAATTAAACTGTCTAATGTAGTCAGCATATAATTAAACCGTCTAATGTAGTCAGCATATAATTAAACCTTCTAATGTAGTCCGCATATAATTAAACCGTCTAATGTAGTCAGCATATAATTAAACCGTCTAATGTAGTCAGCATATAATTAAACCGTCTAATGCACTCCGCATATAATTAAACTGTCTAATGTAGTCCGCATATAATTAAACCGTCTAATGTAGTCAGCATATAATTAAACCGTCTAATGTAGTCAGCATATAATTAAACTGTCTAATGTAGTCAGCATATAATTAAACCGTCTAGTGTAGTCAGCATATAATTAAACCGTCTAATGTAGTCAGCATATAATTAAACCGTCTAATGTAGTCCGCATATAATTAAACCGTCTAATGTAGTCAGCATATAATTAAACCGTCTAATGTAGTCAGCATATAATTAAACCGTCTAATGTAGTCAGCATATAATTAAACCGTCTAATGTAGTCAGCATATAATTAAACCTTCTAATGTAGTCCGCATATAATTAAACCGTCTAATGTAGTCAGCATATAATTAAACCGTCTAATGTAGTCCGCATATAATTAAACCGTCTAATGTAGTCAGCATATAATTAAACCGTCTAATGTAGTCAGCATATAATTAAACCGTCTAATGTAGTCCGCATATAATTAAACCGTCTAATGTAGTCAGCATATAATTAAACCGTCTAATGTAGTCAGCATATAATTAAACCGTCTAATGTAGTCAGCATATAATTAAAAGATCGGCACCGGTACAGTGGGGGTTAATGGGAGATGGGCCGGTTTTCTAGACCACTTTCTCCCTCATGTTAAGCCCCATTAGTTTTAGGATGTTAATGAGATTTCCACTTGAGGGACTTTTTTCTTGACCCCTTTCTCCCTCATGTCTAGCCCCATTGCTTTTGAGATGTTAAGACGTTCGCCCCATTAGTTTGGCGATTTTAAGAACCCTTGCCCCATTTCTGTAAATTTTAAGACCTTAGGTGTCGATTTTTTCCTGGCGAGCGATAGCGAGCCTGTAATTTAAGGGGAACCGGCCTTTGGCCGGGAAATTTTTCTACCGAAAAATGTACAAATTTATCTTGAAAGGGGGTCTAGGGGGAGTAATTTTAAGCTTGATGGAAGTCTAGGGAACCAACTAAAAACCTCCCCTTAAGATGTTTGCCCATTAGTTAGTCGATTTTAAGTCTTTTCGTCCCATTTCTTCGTCAATATTTAGATCTGTTGTGCTATTTAGGTGTAATTTTTTCCCCTGGTGAACGATAGTGAGCCTGTAATGTCGAAAGAACCGGCCTTCGGCCGGCAAATTTTTCTACCAAAAAAATGTACAAATTAATCTAGAAGGAGGAGCTAATGGATGTTTTGTTTTTTTTAATTTGATGGAGGTCTAGCGAGGAAACTAGAAACATAATGAATACATGCAAAAATCGCCCAAAAAATGAATAAGATAATGCGTAGTGATCCGTTACCTTATTCCTGGCGATGTAAGGGTATGGGCCGTGTTCCTAGGCAGACAATATGATACGCTAGTTCTTGTAATGGCAATGAGAAGTACTGGGAGATTATTACAGTACGTACTATATTTGCTAGTTCTTGTAATGGCAATGAGAAGTACTGGGAGATTATTACAGTACGTACTATATTTGCTAGTTCTTGTAATGGCAATGAGAAGTACTGGCAGATTATTACAGTACGTAATATATTTGCAATTATAACAACTATACCTTGTTTCAAATAAGTAGGCCAACACTATTGAACATTAAGGGGAGGATTTAAGTTTGTTCCCTAGACCTCCATCAAGCATAAAATAACACACCCTTGACTCCTTTTCAAGATAAATTTGTACATTTTTCGGTTGAAAAATTTCCCGGCCAAAGGCCGGTTCGTCTTACAATACAGGCTCACTATCGTTCTCCAGAAAAAAATCGACTACCTAAATGGCGCAAAAGGTCTTAAAATTGACAGAAATAGGGCGCAAGTTCTTAAAATCGCCAAAATAATGGGGCGAACGTCTTAAAATCTTATAAACTATGGGGCTAAACATGAGGGAGAAAGGGCACCAGCCAAAAATACCTAAAGTGTAAATCTCCCCTTAACCTCTATATATATATAGCTCAATACCGACTTGAGTAATCGAACGACTATATCTACCATTGGGAAGGGTTAGCCGGGGAACAGGTGTGGACAATTACAGTCATTTGTTCTTGCCCGTTTTGAGTTACAGATGTTAGAGTTCACGTTTTCTGGCTAACCTATTGGGAACAGGGTACACTACTTAATGGTTCACTTTTTGGGCGAATTTTGCATGTATTCATTATTTTTTTTTTTTTTAGTTTCCTCCCTAGACCTCCATCAAATTAAAAAAAAAAAAACATCCATTAGATCCCCCTTCTAGATTAAATTGTAAATTTTTCGGTAGAAAAATGTCCCGGCCGAAGGCCGATTCCTCCAACATTACAGGCTCACTATCGTTCGCCAGGGAAAAAAATCGACATCTAAATAGCACGAAAGGTCTAAATATTGACGAAGAAATGGGGCGAAAGGTCTTAAAATCGACTAACTAATGGGGCAAACATCTTAACATCTGAAAACTAATGGGGCTAAACACGAGGGAGAAAGTGGTCCAGAAAACCGGCCCATCTAGACTAGCCAGGAATACGGTCAATCTATAGTAACTACCAGTTTGGTTGTAGTACGGTCACGGTGTGGTTATTGTACCCCCGCACAGCTTCTTGCTCTGTATCGGGGCACAGTGCGCCCCTGTATTGAGTATTGTTCAAAGGTGTGGGTAGGCTCCATTCATACCCCACTTCTCGAAAGAATAGAATCAAAAGCGTTTCGCCTAATCAACTCGCCTCATCTTACTAGTTCCATACAATCTCTTTCTACATGCCGCAATGTTGCATCTTTTTCACTCTGCTGTCACTATTACAACAACCAGTGTTCTTCAGAGCTCTCTCCCTTGCGGCGAGTGTTAGGCACCCGCTTTTCAACACAGTCCCACTCTTATTCTGTCCAGCTCTCCAACCCAAGAATTGGCAATTTGCTCAGTCTTTCTTCTACTTAACAAGTGAACTCTGGAACTCTCATTCAACCAATCTGTCGTGCATTCTAATAAATTGCATTAAACTTCCGTGTGTCCAGACATTTTGACCCCAACGTTCCTTGAATTTGGCTCTGTCACTCTTTTGGCTGTGGGGAAGACACTTGTTACAGGAAACTTGCCTTTTGTCTCCTTCATACAAATAGCCAAACAAAATATGGTGTGGTTAGAGTATGGTAATATAGTGTCTGTAGCAAAAACTAGAGTGCCTTTATATAAGGAGTAGACACATAGAGGGTCCC